>SJYC01039079.1:0-22758 GCA_006408675.1 Madoqua kirkii | reverse complement strand
GAGAATGAGATGGCTGGATGGCATCACAGACTCAGTGGATGTGAGTCTGAGTGAACTCCGGGAGCTGGTGATGGACAGGGAAGCCTGGTGTGCTGCGATTCACGGGGTCGCAAAACAGTCAGACACGACTGAACCTGAACGACTGAACTGAACTGAACAGTTGGCTGAAATTTCCAAACTTGTCCTTTATCTTTATAAACATAGTAAGCATTTGTTTTAAAGTCTGTATCAAATAATTGAAGTGTCTGGAGTTATGTCTTGTTGTTCACTCACTCAGTCATGTCCAGCTCTTTGAGACCCCATGGACTGGCGCAGGCCAGTCTTCCCTGTCCTTCACCAATCTGTCTCTGTTTTCTATTATTTATGCTGCTGTTTGTTCTGATTGTTTCATGTCCTCAAATACTTGTTTATCGCCACACATAGTATATGAAAGAATTACTTGGAGTAATGTTTAAAAGTCAATGATTATTTTGTCTTCCTCCAAAGAGAACTTTTGTTTGCTAATAATCAGGATCATGTTAATGTTGTTGTTCAGTCATTCAGTTGTGTCCGACTCTTTGTGACTCCATGGACTACAGCACCCAGGCTTCCCTTCACTATCTCTAGGACTTTGCTCAAATTCATGTCCATTGAGTAGGTGATGCCATCCAACTATCTCATCCTCTGTAGTCCCCTTCTCTCATCTTCAATCTTTCCCACCATCAGAGTCTTTTCCAAAGAATCAGTTCTTCTCATCAGGTGGCCAGAATATTGGAGCTTCAGCATCAGTCATTCCAGTGAATATTCAGGGTTGATTCCCTTTAAGATGGACTGATTTAATTTCCTTGGTGTCCAGGGGACTCTCAAAAGTCTTCTCCAACACCACAGTTCAAAAGCGTCAATTCTTTGGCACTCAACCTACTTTATGGTACAACTGTCACATCTTTACATGACTACTACCAAAAAAACCCATAGCATTAACTATCTGGACCTTTGTTGGCAAAGTGATGTCTCTGCTTTTTAATATACTGTCTAGGTTTGTCATAGCTTTTCTTCCAAGGAACAAGTGTCTTTTAATTTCATGGCTACAGTCACCATCTGCAGTGATTCTGAAACCCAAGAAAATAGTTTTTTTCACTGTTTCCATTATTTTCCATCCATTTTCCAGGAAGTGATGAGACCAGATGCCATGATCTTAGCTTTCTGAATGTTGAGTTTTAAAGTAGCTTTTTCACTCTTCTATTTCACTTTCATCAAGAGGCTCTTTAGTTCTTCTTCACTTTCTGCCATAAGGATGGTGTCATCTGCATATCTGAGGTTACTGATATTTCTCCTGGCAATCTTGATTCCAGCTTGTGCTTCATCCAGCCTGGCATTTCGCATGATGTGCTCTGCATATAAGTTAAATAAGCAGGGTGGCAATATACAGCCTTGACATACTCATTTCCCAATTTGGACCAGTTGTTCCATTTGAACCTGTTGTTCCATGCCTGTTCTAACTGTTGCTTCTTGATCTGCATAAAGGTGTTTCAGGAAGACATGTGAGGTGGTCTGGTATTCCCATCTCTTGAAGAATTTCCCAGTTTGTCGTGATCCACACAATCAAAGGCTTTAGTGTAGTCAGCAAAAGAGAAGTGGATGTCTTACTGGAATACCCTTGCCTTTTCTATGATTCAATGCATGTTTCCAATTTGATCTCTCATTCCTCTCTCTTTTTAAAATCCAGCTTGTACATCTGGAAGCTCTCGGTTCATGTACTGTTGAAGCCTAACTTGAAGGATTTTTATTATTACCTTGCTAGTATGTGAAATGAGCACAATTGTGTGATAGTTTGAACATTCTTTGGCATTGCCCTTCTTTGGGATTGGAATGAAAATCCAAGTCCTGAGGCCACTGCTGAGTTTTCCAAGTTGCTGACATATTGAGTACAGCATCACAGCATCATCTTTTAGGACCTGAAATAGCTTAACTGGAATTCCATCACCTCCACTAGCTTTGTTCATAGCGATGCTTCCTAAGGCCCACTTGTCTTCACACTCCAAGATGTCTGGCTTTAGGTGAACAATCACATCATCATGGTTATCTAGGTCATTAGGACTTTTTGTTACAGTTCTCTGTGTATTCTTCTTACCACCTCTTCTTACTATCTTCTGCTTCTGTTAGGTCCATACCATTTCTGTCCTTTATTGTGCCCATCTTTGCATGAAATGTTCCTGTGAAAGAGATTTCTAGTCTTTCCCATTCTGTTCTTTTCCTCTATTTCTTTGCATTGATTGCTGAGGAAGGCTTTCTTATGTCTTCTTGCTATTCTTTGGAACTCTGCATTCAGATGAATGTATCTTTCCTTTTCTCCTTTGCCTTTGCTTCTCTTCTTTTTTCAGCTATTTGTAAGGCCTCTTCATCTTAATGTAGCTCCATAGGTTAAGGTATCTTTCTCATCCAGTTGATTTGGACCTGGTGTTTAACCCTGCAGGCTTGGATTGCTACTCATTCATCCTTACACCCGTGGCATTTTTCTCGTGGGAGCCTGCCTCGGGTTTCCTACATGCGGTAACTTCATTGTATCAGACTGGCTCTTCATTGCATTCTGCAGCTCTTTCCTTGCAGCGCGTGAACTCTCTAGTTGTGGCCCACAGACTTCAGTAGTTGCAACGCCTGTGCTTCATTGCTCTGCTGCATGTGGGATCTTTGTTCCCCAATCAGCAGTCAGATCAATGTGCCCTGCATTGCAGGGTGGATTCTTAACCACTGGACCCCCAGGGAAGTTCCCACAGCTGTGAAATTAACTGGAATTAGAAAATTGAGACAAACCCTTTCCAGTGAAATCTAAAAGCTAATGAGTACCTATGTTTCCTGTCATATAGGAAGAAAAAAAAATTTTTCACCAGAAAATGAGGTTGACATGAGCCATGAGAAACAGAGGTATCATAATAATAGCAGCTGCTGTGCGGCCTGACTGCATACCTGCCTGTTTTTAGTGTTACCTGTATCAGTTCATTTATTCTTGTCACAACCTGAAGCAGAGCAAATTCTGTTGTTGTTCGAGTCCCCGACTCCAGAGGCTCCTCATATCCAGTCAAACCCCTAACCTTCTCGTAACAATCCCAGAAATGGAAAGGCGAGGTTCCTCACCTTGAGCCTTGGATTTTCTCAGATTTTTATAAACCACCTCAGGAATCACTTCTTCACATACCTTGTTCCAGCTCCAGGTCTTAGGGCTGCCAGATCATTTAAATTTTTTTTTGGTAAATAACAGCATTGCTTACCAATTTCTTCATTTGTATCCATCAAACTAATTGCCAATGACTGGCAGAAACTACTGCAAGCCTTCCCCAAGTCGATCACCAAACAACCAGAGCACAGGGAAATTTTTTTTTGAACACTTACACAGTAAGCTTTTATACAATGCCCCCAGAAATGTATTTTGTAGTTCAAATCTGCTGCACATAAAACCTTATAATAACTGTAAATGAAATTATAAGAAAAGAAACCCCTCACCATCCCTTTGCCTTAACAGTTCTTACATTTTCTTTGTAATTATTATACTATTTAAAAAAAAATGATTGCCATTAATCCATATAAGCATTATCAAATGAACTCTACAACTAATTGGTATTTCTCACATCAATGATTAGCAACTCCCAGAAAAAAAAAAGCTGAGTGTTCATGGCACAATCATGAGAACTGTTCGCTATAAAAGGTTAGGTTAAAGCAGGAGAAAGGTAAAACCTGCAAAAGAACCAAAAATCACTGAGTCTTCACCATTTGTCAGGAGCCTAAGTTACTTTACCTGGGAGTTCTTCAATCTGGCCCATAGACTCATAGGGTTAAATCTTTCACCCACTATCTTAGCTTTATTTTTCACTCTATTTCACATTTTATTTTGGAACAATGTAAGTAATTATCTTACTTGATGATTTTTCTTTAGTAAGATAATTATGCCCATTTTGAAACTTGCATTCAGACGATTGCAGGATTCAAACATTGCATATAGCAAAGCTGACATTTGCCCTTGACTGAAAGACAAAAAGTGCTCTTGAAAAAGTATTGTTTCCTTAGTCCCTATGGTAGACTCCTTCAGAGTGCCCCCTAAAGTGTTGCCAGACTTAGAAAATAAAAATATAGGTCAACCAGTTAAATTTGAATTTCAGGGAAATAAGAAATTAGTTTTTAGTGTAAATATGTCCCCAATATGCATGACCACCTCATTGCCACAGACCATACTAAAGGAATGAGCCAAAGTGGCCACAGGACTGGACCTTTATGCCAAGGGACTCCACCCTGATCACACAGCTGCTTGCTCTAACTAACTAGTTAACTAACTAATCAGCACAGGAAGGGTGGTCTAAAGTATTGACCTGTACTGGAACTGTACTGTCTTGTCAAGCTGGGATCAGTCAGCACCATGGTGCACCAAGCCACATTAAGGCTTAACTTACAGGACAGTAAGGAAAGCTGTGTGCAGAGAGGAGACCAGAACAGAAGAGCAGAGAGAATCCCAGATAAGAGGCTATGTGGTCAGGGAGAGTGAAGTAGAGAGGGCGGCTGCCCAGCAACCTCCCTGACTCCATGAAGCACAGTTGCATGTGCTACACTAGGGTCCAGAAGATTCTCCTTTATCTGCACTAACTTGAGAGAGTTCCTGTTCTTGTCACCTGAGACTTAACTAAATCACCTTTCTGCAGTGATGGGAGTTCGTGATTGGGAGCAGCACGATTCACATCTCTGGATGGGACTGAAAGGCACCCTGCACCTGGCTTCATGACGGTGTGCAGCGGCTGTGTGTCCGTGTGGGTGCCATGTGGGCACTGTGTGGTCTGCTCCGTCTACCCTTCCTGCCACCCTTTTAGTAACTTAATGTCTAGGGGACTCAGATCTGCAGACCACACTCTTCAGACAGACCAACAGAAGAAAATGAAAAGGGCACACAGAGTCAGGAAACTCTCTGGGATATGCCTAGAGGTAGTCCTCAATAAGTCATTGATTAATCCACATCTACTGGTCCAGTCACATCTCATACACACATGTGCACATTCCCCACACACATACACAACCCAGCCATGTTTCCCTATACTTTGCATCACATACATTATCACCCCTACTCTCCAGCTCCTTAAATATTGATGACGGGTAATGAGGAAACCCAGGAATCATGACTTGTCAAATCCTTCTCAGGACACAAAGTGGCTCAAAGCAAAGGTGGGTGCCAGGCAATGAGGCCAAGCCTCTGTAAGGCACTCTTTCCCCCAAGGTCCAGGCTTCCTTTCCAAGGTCAGGATATTGCCAGACATTTGGCTTAAGCACTTTGCTGACTTCTGAGATCTTCTTGTGAGCCTCTTTGCCCTGGGAAGGCAAATCAGCCAACACAGACAGCATCACAGACTGTGCTGCCCCAGGAAGCCCAGTGTTTTGTGTTTTTTTCCACTTGCTCTCAGCCAAGTTGCTTCAAGTCCAGGAGAAAACTACCCAGTCAAGGGAAGAGGTCATACTCAGACCTGGCACAATTTCAGATCTTACTCCCCTATATAAGGATTTCTAAAAACAGGCCCTCACACTTTGTGACTGTCCTTAGCTCTAGAAGAAAATGCTCACTCCAGTTTTCTTTTGATTTCTGTTTGCATGACATATCCTTTTCCTGATTCAGTGATCCCAGTCCTGGGCATATATCAAGGAAAACTCTAATTCAAAAAAATACACACACTCCAATGATCATAGCTGCACTATTTATAATAGCCAAGACGTGGAAACCTAGGTGCTCATCAACTGATGAATTGATATATAAGGTATGGTATGTATATGTATATGTATATATGTGTGTGTGTGTGTGTGTGTATATATATATATATATATATATATATATATGTAGGTTTCCCTGGTGGCTCAGAGGATAAAGCGTCTGCCTGCAATGCACGAGACCCAGATTCGATTCTTGGGCTGGGAAGATCCCCTGGAAAAGGAAATGGCAATCCACTCCAGTATTCTTGCCTGGAGAATCCCATGGACAGAGGAGCCTGGCAGACTATAGTCCATGGGGTCGCAAAGAGTCAGACACAACTGAGCTAATTACTATGCTTACTATATATATGTGTGTGTGTGTGTGTGTGTGTGTGTGTGTACACAGTGGAATACTACTCAGCTATAAAAAGAATGAAATAATGTCTTTTGCAACAACATACCTACAACTAGGGGCTTCCCAAGTGTTGTAATGCAGGAGATGCCTGAGTCAGGGGTTCAATCCCTGGATCAGGAAGATCATGTGGAGGAGGGCATGGCAACCCACTCCAATGTCTTATCTGGAGAATCTCATGGACAGAGGAGCCTGGTGGGCTACAGTCCAGGGGGTTTCAAAGAGTCAGACACAACTGAAGGGATTTAGCACACATGCAGATGCAACTAGAGACTGTCATACTAACTGAAGTAAGTCAGACAGAGACGGACAAATACATGACAACAATTATATGTGAAACCTAAATATATATATATATATATATATATATATATATACACACACAAATGAACTTATTTGCAAAACAGAAATAGATTTAAAGACATAGGAAACAAATTTATGGTTAGGAAGAAAAGTTATGACCAATCTAGATAGTATATTCTAAACAGAGACATTACTTTGCCAACTAAGATCCGTCTAGTCAAGGCTATGGTTTTTCCTGTGGTCATGTATGGATGTGAGAGTTGGACTATGAAGAAAGCTGAGCGCTGAAGAATTGATGCTTTTGAACTGTGGTGTTGGAGAAGACTCTTGAGTGTCCCTTGGACTGCAAGGAGATCCAACCAGTCCATTTTGAAGGAGATCTGCCCTGGGATTTCTTTGGAAGGAATGATGCTAAAGCTGAAACTCCAGTACTTTGGCCACCTGATGCAAAGAGTTGACTCATTGTAAAAGCAGAGATGCTCTGATGCTGGGAGGGATTGGGGGCAGGACGAGTAGGGGATGACAGAGGATGAGATGCCTGGATGGCATCACTGATGTAATGGATATGAGTCTGAGTGAACTCCGGGAGTTGGTGATGGACAGAGAGTCCTGGCATGCTGCTATTCATGGGGTTGCAAAGAGTTAGACATGACTGAGCGATTGAACTGACTGAACTGAAGGGAAAGGATGGGGGAGCAATAAACTAGAACTTTGGGATTAACAAATGCACACTATTATATATGTGAAATAATCAACAAGTACCTACTATATAGCATAGGAAACTATACTCAGTACCTTATAATAACCTGTAACGGAAGAGAATGTACAGAAAATAGTGTGTATATACATATATATATATATATTATATATATACATATATATATATATATATGCACCTGAATCACTTTACTGCAGACTTGAAACTAACACAACATTGTTTATCAACTATGTCTCAATAATTTTTTTTTTTTTTTAAGAAAAGAAGTGTTTACAACATGCAGAGCCAGCATTATTCTACTTCTACTCCTGGTTTCATTTTGTCACTCTTGCTTGATCACTCTTAACCTCACAGTTCCCAATGGCACAGGTACCCGCTAAACTACCTGTAAAAACCTCCCAGAGAGGTCGGAATCAGTGGGGAGGGAAAAACGAATGTCATGAGTCCAAAGGTCGGGTTGGGATGGGGGGCGTCTGGGAAAAGAACCCCTCTGATTGGAGTGGAGGTCGGACGTCGCTCGGAGCTGTGACTCACGACTCGTCACGGACACTGGTACTCTGACAGAAGTGGAACCAGTCAAAGGAGTGCACTATATTAGATCAGATTAGACCATTCCAGCTGGAATGCTGAGACAGAAGCTGTGCCTTTCCTCCTGCAAGTCTTCAGTTAGAAGTCAGGCAGCTTCCAACTTACTGAGATGCTCTTGAGAAGGAAATGAATACTCTGGGTGGCAGAGCAGAAAAAAGTGAGAGAGAAGTGCACCCCTGACCATAAAATTAGATGTGTATAAGAGACAGAATACACACACTCCAATGATCATAGCTGCACTATTTATAATAGCCAAGACGTGGAAACCTAGGTGCTCATCAACTGATGAATTGATATATAAGGTATGGTATGTATATGTATATATTGGAGGGGTAGGGGTCGAGGGGTGGGTGGGTAGGAACAGGCCTGGGGTTCTACTTTTATTAGGATAAGGGTCAGGAATCTAGGGTTTCACAGACTCAGTCTGTATTGGAAAATTTAAAACTGAAGAGAGGGAATTTGTAGTGCCGTAAGAAAGGAAAAGAAAGCAAAAAAAAAAAAAAAAGTTCAAATAACCAGTTATCCAAAACAACCAGGATCTCTAAAATAAAGGAGCCTCAGGAGGGTAGCAAGGGGCTTGTGACCTGGCTCTGTCTGGCCCTGTGGTGGCCAATGTGTTTGCAAGGCAAGTGCAGAGAAAAAGAGTGAGTCGGGCGGTCAGGCAGAGAAAGGTTTATTACAGGAAGAAAGAAAGGAGGTGACTGACTTTAGAGAGAAACCAGTGCTCTATACAGCCAACCCTTCTTATTCCCTGTCCATGGGAAACTGTGCCCCGGAGGGCAGGGGCCTCAGTTTATCTTTAGCCCATAGCTGGGGTCTTGTGGTCACATAGTCAAAGGGGTCTCACAGTTGGGTGGTCAGGTAGTCTTGAGAAACCAGGCACCAGCAGGGAAAAACGGTATCACCTTAAGGAAAAAGCAGGATGCCCACAGGGCAGTGTGGCCACTGAGATTTCATCCCTTGTTTCTCAGGTCACCACAGTGGGCCATATTTTGACTATACACTATGAGGCCCTTGTGAGCCCTAACATGCATCACCTGAAGGCTACATATGCCTTGTAGACCTCAATCCTCAGGAAAAGTAGAAAAGGCCAATGTAGCCTTCAGGTGATGCCAAGAGACTGGGCTACTCGTTGAGTGATTTGTGAGAAGATGTGTATAAGAGACAGGGTCACCACAGTGGGCCATATTTTGACTATACACTATGAGGCCCTTGTGAGCCCTAACATTACAGCCTGTTTGATATAGGATACGGGCTGAAGGTCAGTCTTCTATATCTGCTTCACGTTGGTTTGGGGCTACATCATGGGGTAAGATAAGAAAAGGCTGGAATGTGAGTTCAGGGAAGTCTGAGTGGGCTTGAAGCTTTTGATAATTGGAGCAAGTTAGAAGTAGCTCCTGAACAGCCTGACTGGTGAAGGCACGTAGGTGATCCTGGACAAACTTTGAAAACAGACGCATTAGACACAGGCTGAGCATCAGAATGAGGGTAAATATGAGAAGGGGGTCCAGTAAGGGTAGGACCCGGGGCACCTAATCCAAATTGCTTAATCAATTTTCCCATGAATTTCTGAGATGCTGACGTATTCGTGAGGCCCTATTTGTCAGATTCTTTGCTGCGTCCTTTACAACATCTGATTTATTGGCATAGAAAACAGCAGGCTTCGCCTAGAAAAAGACATAGGCCTCCTTTTTCTGCTGTGAGAAGGTCTAACCCTCTTCTGTTTTGAAGAACCACAACTGCCAGGGAATCTAGTTGGCCCTGGAGAGTGACAGGCTGGCAGCTACTTCTTCTAGGCCTCCAGTAAGATCCTTAGAGAGACTCTGATAGTAGTTTAAAGAGGTCGTGAGCCCTGCACTCTCTGTTTTGATCCCTGCTGCTGTTCCTAAGCTTATCAATAAGGGAATGAATTGAATTGGTTGTTTGGGTCTGTTGCGGATAGTGGGATAGGGAGGATATGGCTTTTAGGAGCCATAGAGATATCTGGGGCTAGATATACCAGGGCATCTCCCTGTCCAGTTAGTCAGAAGACATAAAGTGTGGTTCCACATAAGAAAAATATTTCAGGAGGAAGGCAGCAACTGAAATCAATAGCAAATAAGAGTCTTTCTGGGTATTTGTTAGCTGACTCCCAAACCGACAAGAAGCCAGCTCGTGTGGCTCCTACGAGGGGGCTGGTATCTTCAGAGGCCGAAGGAAACCTTCCTGAGAAAGCAATGGAGTGTCCTGGAACTCCTGACACGGTAAATAGCATGGTCTGAAGGAAAGGTGGGATGTGAGGTGTGACTGCTCTATACAATGGTATAGACCTAGACGTGGGTGTGAGTTATTTACAGAGTGGTGTCTAGGAAAGTGTAGGGAGCCTACTGCGGTAAATGGACATCAGAGCGGCAGGCCCTCCCACAGCCGGTTTGGTATGGATGGAAGCGAGGTCAGCAAGGAAGGAGAGAAACATTTTATCAGGATTGTTGATTTGATCTGTTGAGTATAAATAGTGTATATAGGGAAAAAAGAGGGGTTCCCCTGTAAGTGTGGTAGATGGAAGTGTTTATGTGGTTCCACTGATCTGTGGAGACAGGTAGTGCTGATCCAGATGGCGAGGAGATAGACAAACTGATTCAACAATCAAATCCAGGGTTGGATTTGAGGTATTATGTAAATGGTAGGTTAAGTTTAAAATTTTAAAAAGGTAAGTTAAATCTGGGATAGAGTGAGAATTAGGTAGGGTGTGATGGTTATATAGAAGAGAAGAGATTCAGATCAGTACTGTGCGGTGGTGGCTCATATTTAAAGGGAGTAAACAATGAGGATAAGGCCCAGCTGTAAAAATAAATTTGTACATGTGTAAAGTCTATTAAGTCTCCCTGTAACCATAGATCAGTGATAAAATCAAGAAGTGTGGAAAGATCAGTGATTATGAGCTTTTGTGAAAAAAGTGAGGTTTTGTGATATTACATGTAGAAAAGTAGGCAATGAGTTCATTCAAATTTATAGTAAAAGAGGGCCCCAAAGGATGGAAACCATAAGGAAATCAATGAAGCAAAAGAGTTTCTTAACAGGAGTCCACTCAAGGCAGATACATAATAAGTCCTATTCCAAACAAGGTAAGTAAAGGGAGTCCCAGTCCAGCCAGTAATCAATACATCTGATCATCCCTTTTGCTTGTCAATATTGGTTATTTATGGTGTTCCACTTCTTCAGATTCAATCCAATTGGAACCTGGTGGATCCCAGGAGCAGCAAGGGATGTCTGAATGGGGAGTAATTTTTGGTGGAGATGGAGCATCTCCTGGGACCCTCTTTAACCTGGAGATATGAAACCAAGAATGATTCCTAATTTAGCGGTTGTCAGTGTGGTTAAGATGACCTCAAAAGGGCCAGTCCACTGAGGCTGTAAATCTTTATGTCTCAAGTAAAACTCGATCCCCAGGTATGTGTCAAGTCAGTAGGATTTGTTTGATGAGGTTTTGGGAGAGAGCGATCTGCAAGTTCTCTCATGAGGTGTCTAATAAGGTTAAGGGAGGGGAGATATTCTCCCATTAAGAGACTCCTAGTAGGAAACTGACCTAAGGGGAAAAAGTATCCAAGCATGAGCTCCAAAGTATAAGAAAAGACGGAGCCATGGAGTGGCCCTGATGTGAGCCGAAGCCACAAAGGAGTTCAGTCCTTGGTTTCTGAGGTTCAAGAGAAAGTTGTTAGCTGTGTTTTGAGAAGTGAATTGGCCTTTTCTACTTTTCCTGAGGATTGAGGTCTACAAGGCATATGTAGCCTTCAGGTGATGCCAAGAGACTGGGCTACTCGTTGAGTGATTTGTGAGACAAAAGTTGGTCCATTATCGGATTGGAGAGAGCGGGAGGCCAAAGAGAGGGGCGATTTCTTGAATAAGAACTTGTATTGCCTGAGGCAGTTTCTGATCTTGTAGGAAAAGCTTCAACGCACCCCCAAAATGTGTCCGCTAGAGGGAGTAGAGTTTTATTTTATGTGGAGGAGTTGCATGAGTGAAGCCAATTTGCCAGTCTTCTCCAGGAACGTGACCTCATGCCTGATGTGTGGGGAACGGAAGGAGGGAATGGGATTAGAGCTCCCTGGGGTGAGACGGAGGAGCACATAGTGCAGGAGCCAGCGACCTGCTGTAGCAGTGAAAGGGGATTAGGTTAAGTGATAAGAGGTCTTAAAGGCGGCAGAGAGGTTTAGTGCCCAGATGGTAAGCTTGGTGAACATCTGTAAGAATTTGTATGGCCCAGGATTGGGGAAGGATATAGCGGTCTTGCTTTTGTAACCAGTCTCCTTAAAGTCGGGCTCCCTCTTGTAATAACCGTGTCTTTTCCTCGGGATGATAAAGGGGATTACGTTGGGATTAATAGGAGCTGATGAGCAGGGGCTCGTAGTGAGGCTTGCTTTGCCTCCTTGTCAGCAGCATTGTTACCCCATGAGGTGAGGTCTGGGGCACTTGGTGACCTTGACAATGTCTGATGCCAGCTTCCACTGGCATACTGGCTGCCTTTAGGAGCTGATGTATAAGTGGGGCATTAGTTATGGGGGGTCCTTTTGTAGAAAGAAGCCTTCGTTCTTTCCAGATGGCCGCCTGTGAGTGTATGATGTGAGGGGTATATTTAGAGTCAGTGGATATTTGTGCTCATTTGTTAGCAGCAAGGGTAAGTGCCCTGGGTAGTGCAGTAAGTTCTGGTTTTTGGGAGGAAGTTCCCTCAGGGAGAGGTTGAGATTCAATAACCTCAGAGTCAGAAACAATTGCATACCCAGCTACTCTTTCTCCTTTTGGGGTTGTATAGGAGCTACCATCAATACAGAGTAAGATCAGGGCTATTTAAAGGGACTGAGGAGATACGGGAGAAATGAGATATCAAGTCTTCTAATGTCCCATTACAAGTGTGAGTTGGTGGCTCAGAAGAATTAGGGATGAGGGTGGTGGTATTCCAAAGAGAACTCGGGAGATTCTAGGAGGGTGACAGGGATTGGTTCAATATAAGAAGGTGACAGAACCATGGCCTTGTGTAAGAGTAAGTCCTTAAGGTCATGTGGTAAGTGAAAGACTGTGGGTGTCTCAAAAGTAGGATTTTGTTTTCTTGAGCGAGAAGTGTAGCTACGGCCAGAGCATGCAGGCAGGCTGGCCCTCCTGTGTGGTGGCATCCGGCTGTTCTGACAGAGAAGCAGTGAGGGCAAAGGAATGGCCCTGCCTCTGTCTTGAGACTCCTAGGGCAATTGTGTGTCTCTCGGTGGTGTAGAGTAAAAAGGGCGCGAGAGATCTGGCAATGTTAAAGCTAGGGCCGAGAGAACAGCTAGTGTTAGAGCATCAAAGGCTGTACGAACGTTTGACTTAGGCTCAAGAGGCTCCAAAAGATCCCCCCAGGTAGCTTGTGTAGGGTTTTTGCTAGGAGGGCAGAACTGGGAATCCAGAGGTGTAGATACCCAGCCAAGCCCCAAAAGGACAGATTTCTGTTTTTGACATGGGGAATGGTAGGGCAGATATAAGGACTTTCTATCAGTACTTATATGCCTCTTTATTGGTGTCAGGAGAACTCCAAGATAGGTGACCTCAGGAAGGGGAAGCTGAATCTTAATAGGAGATATTGATAGCCCCGATCAGCCAGGAAGTTGAGGAGTTGTACTGTATGGTGCTGAGAGTGTAAGAGTGATGGGCTACTAAGGAGAAGATCATTTAAGTACTGGAGGATAGAGCTTGGGGAAGACTGAGGGAGGTTAAGTCCGAAGCCAGGGCTTAGCCAAAGAAAGGAGGATGATCATGAAATCCTTGGGGAAGGACAGTCCCTGTTAATTGTTGGGAGCAATGAGTGTCTGGATCTGTCCAGGTAAAAGCGACAAGATCTTGAGAGTCTGAGGGTAAAGGATGGTGGAAAATGCATCCTTGAGGTCAAGGATGGTGAAATAGGCAGTAGAAGGAAAAATGAGGGAAAGAAGGGCGTAGGGATTTGGGACAACTGGATGAGTGGGGCCAACAGCAGCACTAATTAGTCCGAAGTCTTGACCCAGGTGGTAGGAGCCATTTGCTTTTTAACAGGCAGGATAGGCGTGTTATAAGGAGAGTGAGGAGGGCGCAAGAAACCCTGATGCAGCAGCTTAGAGATGATGGGTTTTTAACCCCTGTAGGTGTATCTGGGAAATAGGGTACTGAGGTTGATTAGGAAACTTTGTTGGGTCTTTTAGATGAATATAAACAGGAGTATGGTGAGAGGTGATGGAGGGATGATCAGTCTCCCAGACTGTAGGATTTACAGAGGAGGAGGGAAATGCGGGACTCGAGGAAATAGCAGGTTTAAGCAGCAGTAACCTGGCCAGGTCTGGAGAAAGGTTTGGAATAGTGAGGAAAGCCTTGAGTCTGGAGAGTAGATCCCTTCCAAGGATTGGAGGGGGTTTTGGGGTATGAGGAATGAATGAGAAAAGGGGCATTTTGAAGTGTGCAAGGCAGAGGCTCAGTAACCTGTGGTGTAGACACTAAATTGTCAGCCCCCACAACTGAGATCTGAAAGACTGGTTTTTCCGGGATAAGCAGGCGTGGCATAACAGGTGGCCCCCATGTCGATAAGAAAAGAGATCGGCTCTCCTGCCATTGTGAGAGTCACCCTGGCTCCACAGAGGTGACGAGAGCCGAGCCTAAGGCCCTGGGCCCCTTCAGTCTCCAGTGGCGAGTCCAAGGAGGCTGGGCAGAGCTGGGTCCAAGGACTCCTGCTTGGGACCGGGAGGGGATGTGCAGATTCCCGCAGGGGGATTAGGGCAGTCTACTTTCCAATGCCCCTTTATGCCACAGTTAGGACATGGACCCGGAGAGGGCCTGGGCTTTGGGCACAGGCAGGCCCAGTGCCCTTCTTTACCGCACTTGTGACTGCTAGAAGGGCCTAGAGGATTGAGGTATGGAGCTGTGTAGAGTAGTGGCTAAGAAATAATATTTACCCTGATCTCTTTGAGCCTTTTCTATTTTTGCCTGTTCTTCCCAGTTATTGAAAATTTTTAAATTTAAAAGATCTCGTTGAGAGGTTTGAGGGCTTTCCTCAGCCTTTTAAAGCTTTTTTTGAACGTATGGGGAAAATTGGGAAATAAAATGTGTATTAAGGACAATAGTAATTTCTGTTTAAGTTGGATCTAATTTTGTATATTTTTGTAGGGCTTCTGTTAATCTAGCTAGAAATTGTGCTGGCTTTTCATCTAGTCTTTGAGTTGTTTCTCTGAATTTATCAAAGTTAACAGCTTTATGTCCTGCTTTTTGGAGACTTGTAATAAGGCAAGTCACCGTGTGATTACCAGCTGTTCGTCCTGGTAGTCCCAAACATGGTTGTCCCTAGGAATGGCAGCTGAGCCTACAGGCTTAGTATCATCAGTTTGATGTATTTCATGGGCATCAGCTTGAGAGGCTTGCCAGATTCATTCTTTCTCTTCTGGGAGGAAGGCAGAGGAGAGTAGAATGTAAATATCATGCTGGATCAAATCATGAGACTGGTGAGGTTTTTTAATTCTTTTAAATAAGTGTCAGGGTCAGAGGAAAAAGAGCCAAGATGTTTTTCAGTTTGAGATAAATTAGAGAAGGAAAACAGGACATGTACCCAAACAATGCCTTCTGTACCAGCCACCTCTCATAAGTGAAGGAGGGGAGTGGGGAGGGATTCAAGGTCCTGTTTCTTTAAGGCCATAAGGAGGGTATTTAGGGAGGTCGGGATTGATACTTTTGACCTGTGGTGTTGCAGAAGACTCTTGAGAGTCCCTTGGACTGCAGGGAGATCCAGCCAATTCATCTTAAAGGAAATTAGTCCTGAATATTCATTGGAAGGACTGATGCTGAAGCTGAAACTCCAATACTTTGGCTACCTGATGTGAAGAACTGACTCATTTGAAAAGACCCTGATGCTGGGAAAGATTGAGGGCAGGAAGAGAAAGGGACGACAGAGGATGAGATGGTTGCATGGCATCACCAACTTTGACATGAGTTTGAGTAAACTCCAGGAGTTGGTGATGGACAGCGAGACCTGGTATGCTGCAGTCCATGGGGTTGCAGAGAGATGGACAGGACTGACAGACTGAACTGACTGACTAACTGGACAGGGACTTGAGACTCTGGTGGTAGGCGGTGGAGCGAAGCCCCAGAGCTCTTCGGAAACAGGCCTGGGGGAGGGTTGGAAGCAGCGGTGGCCTGGGGTCAGGGTGGAGGGGATGTAAAATGTGGGTGTGGGACCAGGTCTGCTGTGAAAGGATTAGAGGTGATTAGAGGTGCGCTGTGGTCAGAAGCGCCAAAAGAAGAGGAGGAAACATCCAAACAGGGATCAGGAGATACAGTATTGGGGGATGTGGCCCAGAGTGGGCTCAAAGTCTATGAGCAGTGAAACAGGATGTGCAGAGAGCTGGCCGGGAGCAGAAAGCACAGAAGCCTGAACACAAGGCACCTCTGACCACTTGCCACTGGGGCGGCAGAAAGTGCTGTGATCCAGAGCTCTGTTCTCTGGCCCCGGGACCTATTATCAGTCGACCCTGTGGCCAGGCCAGGTTAGAGTGATGAGTGGGTCAGTCTGGCCTTTTTCCTCCTTGAAAACCCATGGTTTTTAGGTTTGGGAGAAGGCAGCCTAAAGGGGTAGATATTGTAGGTTGGGACAGAGAATTTCCCGTTACAGTCGAATAGGGAGGGAGAGCGAACCAGGGCAAGTGAAAACCCAGGAGAAAGGACCGAGAGAAAAGGCGGCCGCGTCCTCACGGTCTTCTCGGACAGCGACAGGGTTCACCGTGAAACGGGAGCCCCCATCTCAGAGTAAGGCCAGGGACCCAAGGGCCGCAGATCCTCCGCCTCGAGCCAGGGCCTCCAACCCCAGACCAGAGAAAAGGATTCCAGGGAGCAGGGCTTCACTCACCCCTGCCACCGGGAGGCGAGAGCCACATGTGGATGTCAGTCCAGCAAGGCAAGTGCAGGGTCCACCCGGGGGCCCAGCCCTGATCCTCAGCGAGGCCCAGGGGAGGGGACCACCGAAGGTGGGCTCAGGAGAGGAGCCCCTCTACCACGGTCTGTCTTCCATCCTGGGTTTCGGCCCCAGAAATGTAAGGCGAGCCGGGCAGTCAGGCAGAGAAAGGTTTATTACAGGAAGAAAGATAGAAGGTAACTGGCTTTAGAGACAAATTGGTGCTGTCTATACAGCCAACCTTTCTTATACCCTATCCATGGGAAACTGTGCCCCAGAGGGCGGGGGCCTCAGTTATCTTTAGCCCCCAGCTGAGGTCTTGTGGTCACATAGTGGAAGGAATCTCACAGTCGGGTGGTCACGTAACCTAGATAAACCAGCACCAGCAAGGAAAAACAGGATATCACCTTAAGGAAAAAGCAGGATGCCCGCAGGGCAATGTGGCCACTGAGACTTCATTCTTTGTCAGGTCACCACAGTGGGCCATATTTTAACCATATGCTGTGAGCCCCTTGTAAGCCCTAACAGTGCTTATTGGTGATAGCCTTCTGGAAGCAATGCCTCTTTGAAGTGGGTACCACCACGATTAAAGCCTAAACCAGGAAATTGCTTTACGAAAGAAAAAGCCAAGTGCTTACACTACAGAAATCCACAGCTATACTGTGTGGACCTTGGGCTAGGAGTAGGCATCTATCTTAAAACTGCATTTTCAAAGCAAGCACAATGTTTACATTTAGATTGTTTGTATATTTGGGTGATATGAAAGGGTGAACTAATGGAGATTATGCGTCTTTCCATCTCCTCGCTTATTTGTTCATTCAGTTATTAATACAAAAATATTATTGACTGTTTAATATGTGCCAGACTCTGATAGATAAGTGAACAGGACAAGTGACTGCCTGGAGTTGATCATAAATTAACACACAATGTAAGGACAAATGGTGATGTGTTATAAGTAAAAATAAATCAAGGTGAGGAGATAGCTAGTAAGGGAGAATTTCAGGAAACATTAAAATAGAATAAATTAAGAAGAGGTCCTTTGCGATGTGACATTTGAAAACAGAAGGAAGTAAGGAAGCAAATGACATGAAGAGAGAGAAAGGAATTCCAGGCAGAGGGAACCACCACCCATGCGGAGACTTTGAGGTAGGAACTGTTAGCGGAAACACTGACTGAAACCACCTGGCACAATAATAACCATTTGCGTTAGTTGTTATATGACAGGAGGTCCTGGTGAGAACATAGAAATAACAAGCCAAAAGAAAGGAAGAATTCAGGAAAGGTCAAAAGGCCACCACGTGTCTTACCAACCTCCCAGCATCCTCCTCACTGGAATGTGTGCACCACCAGAAAGGACTCTGAGTCAGAACGACTGGCCGGAGACAAGCTGGAAGCTAATCCCATAGCCACAAGCCTGAGACTGCGAGTCACGGGGCAGAGCACTCCTCCTGGGCTCCCTTACCCTCCTGGCGCCCTCCCCAGTAAAATGTCTTTCTTTGTCAGTGCTTGTGTCTCCTCAGACAATTCATTTCTGAGTGTTAGACAGGAGCCCACTCGTGGGCCCCAGCAGGGATCCCGCTTCCCGGAACAGAGCCATGCCAGCATACCTGAGAAGCAAGAAGTCAGTGCGGCTGGAGAAGAGCAAACAAGGAGGGGAGCATAAGAGATGCGGCAGGGGCACAAGCAAGAACCAGTCTTGCAGGATCTTCTGAGGAGACAAAGGGGGCTACATTTAGCTCCTGTCTTGGGCAGCCACTGAGAATGTTTGAACAGGCGAAGGACTTGAGCTCACTTAAGCTTTCAGATGAATCACCATGGCTGAATCTCAAAAACATGAGTTTGAAAAATGAAGTAATTCATAGAAGAATGATTAAGTCCAAAGCAAACAATACTAATTGATCTATTATTTAGGGATACTTTTTTTTTAACAAAATTAAAAGCAAAGATGATTAGCACAAAATTCAGGATGCAGGTTACCTCTGAGGGGAGACAGGGAAATGCAGTTTTGGAAGAAATATAGGGGATGTCTAGAATGCTGGTAAATTCTATTTCTTAAGCTGGAGGGTGACTAGGAGTGTTCATTTTATGATCACTCTTTAAATCATATATGCTGTCTTTCATATGATAAAAACCTTTATGCTAGGTTTCATAATAATAAATGTTTTTAACGTTTTGGCTGTGTTACCAAATGAATCAGGTCCCATTGCTCACTTTTTACAAAATCAATTACATACTCAAAAATGGCAGAAGGGAAATGGTGGAGTAGACTCACTGCTTCCTGAAAACCACCTGTGAAGGCTCTGTTCGGTCATCAAAGTTTTTAAAGGGGAAAAGGGAAGTGGCCTCAGGTAATCATTGAGATTGGAGGGGGGTCAAGTTGTCACCACCCACTGCGTGCAGGACTGTCACTACTCGTGGTCATCCTTTAGATGTTATCTTGTTCACCCAGTTTGTGGGAGAGATTATTGGAAGGGAAGCCAGAGAAAAGATCTGGTCATCTGTCAATTACTAATTCTTCATTTCCACTCCATTGATCTTACAGAAAGAACCAGCAAGTTAGACAAGGCATTGAGATGTGTATAAGAGACAGATTCTGTGCCTCTTTTTTTTTAACAAAATTAAAAGCAAAGATGATTAGCACAAAATTCAGGATGCAGGTTACCTCTGAGGGGAGACAGGGAAATGCAGTTTTGGAAGAAATATAGGGGATGTCTAGAATGCTGGTAAATTCTATTTCTTAAGCTGGAGGGTGACTAGGGGTGTTCATTTTATGATCACTCTTTAAATCATATATGCTGTCTTTCATATGATAAAAACCTTTATGCTAGGTTTCATAATAATAAATGTTTTTAACGTTTTGGCTGTGTTACCAAATGAATCAGGTCCCATTGCTCACTTTTTACAAAATCAATTACATACTCAAAAATGGCAGAAGGGAAATGGTGGAGTAGACTCACTGCTTCCTGAAAACCACCTGTGAAGGCTCTGTTCGGTCATCAAAGTTTTTAAAGGGGAAAAGGGAAGTGGCCTCAGGTAATCATTGAGATTGGAGGGGGGTCAAGTTGTCACCACCCACTGCGTGCAGGACTGTCACTACTCGTGGTCATCCTTTAGATGTTATCTTGTTCACCCAGTTTGTGGGAGAGATTATTGGAAGGGAAGCCAGAGAAAAGATCTGGTCATCTGTCAATTACTAATTCTTCATTTCCACTCCATTGATCTTACAGAAAGAACCAGCAAGTTAGACAAGGCATTGTGTGATTAAAAACTTTGAAAACTGTGCTTGGGCCAGAGAAGAGTAGAGCACGATTTACAAGTTAGTTCCAATGTAGCATCATGCTCAATTGACAGGAAAACAGGCTTCCTGCTGAGGGTGGTTTCCTGCAAAGAGCTGCTTGCAGCTTCTGAGGGTGATTGACTCTAGGAAAGCAAGCTTGATGCAAGTGTTGACCTCACACAAATAGACTGCTGCATGTTTCTCCAGCAGAGATGGGTTTATTCAGACTCAGTAGGCAATTTCAGTTCATGGTCTGCAACCACGGAAGGCCATGTGCAAACCCCCTTACAGCCAGGGAAGGAGAAGTCTTTTAGAGAGAGGAAAAAGAAGTTGGAAGGGCTCTAGTAACCTTGGTTTAGTCCATAGCTTTTCACTGGTGAGTCATTGCCAAGTAAGAGTCTTTCTTCCTCCTGCAGGGCTCTGAGATGGTCACAGGAGGAGACAGCTCCCCCTTCTATTCTCCTAGCTCTATTTATTTATTGAGGTTTCATCTTACAAATCTTTTACACAGAAAGATTCATGATAAGGCTATTTTAAAAACCCAAATGAGAATTTGTGGTGTGAAATAGAGCATTTCCTGCCATATCAATAAACAAGGAATCACAGCCATCTGTGATTCCAGCCCACCAAATGTGAATTTCTGAGCCCAGGAAGAACAGTGCCTGCTATCCAGCAGCCCTCAAGCTGCCACCACAAGCTGCCGCCACCCCCTACAGTGAGCAAGGAACTAAGGATGTGAAAAGTCAGATCTCAAGAGGCTGGCCCCAGGTAGCTGAGATGCTTAAATTCTTTCACTTGAGATATCTGGTTTTCCTTAATTAACAATAATCTTTTGATGCTCAAAATACTTGCCCCTTGCTGCAGACTTACCTGTATAACCTGACTGCTCCCCCTTCCCCGCCTCCTTGGAGCGGTTTTCTCAGGGTCTCTTGAGAAGCTGTCTCCCAGGCTTGAATAAAAGTTTCCACCAAATAAAACATAACTCTCAACTTCTAGGTTGTGACTACTTTTTAAGTTGACAGTGGTATGGACTAGTGTGACTGTAGTTAGTGCAAAGTGAGCAGATGTGAGCTGAGCAGATTTTGAGAGTTGAAACTAATAGGAATTGCATATGCATTGGACATATGGTGTGAACCCCTACAAAAATGGAGGAAATGGAGCAAGACTTACCTAAAAGTAGATGGAGGCAGGACTGTTGGGAAAGCAGGAAAGCTGATTTCTCCAGACCCTTCTGGCCCTGAAGTACCTGTTCTTTCTTCAAGGAAAGCCTTGGTAATGCATATCAGGAGCTAGAAAAGGTCAGACTCTCTAAGTCCCATATCTACAGGAGCATCTCAGGATATTACCCTCCAGGATCCTTAGCAACAGTTGACTCTGCTCCCTCTGGAAGAAGAGTTTGGCTTTGGTGGCTCCTTCCAGAGGCGCTGGAGTGAAAACAGAGGAGAGAAATGAAGATTTGGGAGCCAGAGGTCAAAAAAGGATGTCTTGCTGTTTCTCTAACAAGTAATTCACGAGGGAACTGGGCTTTCAGGCAGTAAAAGCAGGCAATAAAAGCAGAGAAAATGAAGGAAGAGGTAGAAACCAAAGCAAATCCCTGCAAACCAGCACAACGAAACCACTTCAGGAGGAGCAGGAAGGCAACATCAGGAGAGAGTCCGCCTCACCTTGGAAAGTTAGTCAAGTTCAAAGCCACTCTGAGCAGTTCTGCCCAAGGGCACCCCAACTTCCCCGTGGTCTGCAGAGCAGACCTACGGGTCTGTCTGGTGCAGAGGGAGCCAGACGAGGTCAGGGAGGGTCCCTGTCAGCCTCCATCTCCCTGCTCCTGTCCAGTACCTCTTAAGACGGGAAGCACCTTCAGCGCTAAAGTTCCTTCGCCTTGCCTGAGGCAGCCAGGAAGAACCATAAACCACGACCCTGAGGGCTGGGTGATTCTGGAGCCATAATTTAAAATCAAAGACAACCTAGGTTCTTTGTTAATTTTAAAAATCGTGTGTGCATGTGAGGACTAAGATTTTCAAATTCTTTCCCCATCCTTGCCCCTTCCTAGTCCTGAATCACACTAAAATCATAACAGCAACAATCCTGATGATAACCTCCCCTCCCTATCTACCATTTATTGATCATTGTTGAGTGCCAGGTACAGTGTTAAGTAATTTCATCACATTAACTCATTTTGGGATCAGAGCAACCTTCTAAGATCAGTATTATTATCTTCATTTCACTGGTAATAGTGCTAGCCAACATTTACCCAAATCTTTCAGATTAAAGCGTCTACCTGCAGTGTGGGAGATCTGGGTTCTATCCCTGGGTCGGGAAGATCCCCTGGAGAAGGAAATGGCAACCCACTCCAGTATTCTTGCCTGGAGAATCCCAGGGACAGAGGAGCCTGGTGGGCTTGGTGGGCCACAGTCCACGGGTTGCGAAGAGTTGGACACGATCGAGCGACTTCACTTTCACACTTTCACTTCCACCTTCCAGGCACTGTAAATAACATGTATTATGTTATCATGGGGACAGAATTATTCTTATCCCCAGATCACAAAGGAAAAAACACACTCAGAGAACTGAAGTAACTCATCTGAGATTTTACAACCAGCAGAGTTGCCTGCCATCATGGATAGGGTTCCCCAGAAAGGCTCACATCCTGAGACTCCTCAGCTACTGAAGGCCAAAATTAAGGTACCTGGGAGGCCTCTCCACTGGCATTTTTACCAACAGCTTTATTGAGATATAATTCACATACCATCCAATTCACCTATTTCAAGTGTAGGATTCAAAGGCTATCAGTAGATCCACAGAGTTGTGCAACCATTACTACAGTCAACTTTAGAATATTTGAAAAAAAAAAAAAAAAA
>SJYC01039078.1:0-23844 GCA_006408675.1 Madoqua kirkii | reverse complement strand
GCATGTGAGATGAGTGCAATTGTGTGGTAGTTTCAGCATTCTTTGGCATTGCCTTTCTTTGGGATTGGAATGAAAACTGACCTTTTCCAGTCCTGTGGCCACTGCTGAGTTTTCCAAATGTGCTGGCATATTGAGTGCAGCATTTTCACAGCATCATCTCCACAGCTGGAGATTATTTAGAAAATAAACCCAATAAACTTAGTTTAGGAAACCCTAAACTCCCCAATCCTTGAATCTGCACTGGTGTAGGCAACAGTTAATCAACTTCCTTTTTCTGTGAATTTGTGTTTTCTGGACATTTCATATAAATGAAATCATAGAATATGTGACTTTTGGTGAATGACTTCTTTTACTTAGCACACTTATTTTTAAGGTTCATCCTTGTAAGTATCATGCTTCAGTAATTCATTCTTTTTTATTGCCAAGTAATATTCAACATCATAAGGTTATACAGTTGTCACTTAGCATCTGCAGGGGATTGGCTCCAGGAGCCCCCACAAAAATCCATGGATGTTCAATGCCCTTATAAAACTGATGTAGTACAATGAATACAGCTAGTCCCCTAAGGAGTCACATTCAAGAATACAGAGACCCAGTTGTATGACATTTTATTTACCCATTCATCAGTTGATAGGCATATGGATTGTTTCCATCTTGGGGCTCTTATGAATAATGCTGCTATGAACACCCATGTAAAAAATTCTGTGTGGGTATAAGTTTTCATTTCTTCTTGGTATTCTTCACAGGCCCTTGCTGCTGCTGCTGCTGCTGCTGCTGCTGCTGCTAAGTCACTTCAATCGTGTCCAACTCTGTGCAACCCCATAGATGGCAGCCCACCAGGCTCCGCCATCCCTGGGATTCTCCAGGCAAGAACACTGGAGTGGGTTGCCATTTCCTTCTCCAAAGCATGAAAGTGAAAATGAAAGTGAAGTCGCTCAGTCGTGTCCAACTCTTAGCGACCCCACGGTTCATGTTTAAAGACAGACGTTTGAAAATAAACTTTAAATAGTGTCCAGGAAAAAAGAAAAAGAAAAAAGATCACAGAGAAGGCAATGGCACCCCACTCCAGTACTCTTGCCTGGAAGATCCAATGGATAGAGAAGCCTGGTGGGCTGCAGTCCATGGGGTTGCTAAGAGTCGGACACAACTGGGCAACTTCACTTTCACTTTCATGCTTTGGAGAAGTAAATGGCAACCCGCTCCAGTGTTCTTGCCTGGAGAATTCCAGGGACAGAGGAGCCTAGTGAGCTGCCATCTGTAGGGTCACACAGAGTCGGACACGACTGAAGCAACTTAGCAGCACTTAGCAGCAGGAAAAAGGAGAGAACTGTCATGCTTATAGCTCTCTTTGCCACTAACACTCATTACATCATGCACCAGGGTGCTGCCCTGATGCCCATCCAAGGGAGGAATCCGAACCCACAGCCACATGGCCCAAAGTCCGCTCCTGGTTGACACCGTCCCTAATCAACAGAGAAGGTGTCTACTGGCTATAAGCACAGGGAAACCAGTATTGACACAGAGGAGCCAAGAGAAGGTGGGGCTGCAGAACCCCAGCCTTTGTGACCCAGGCATCCAGAACTAGTCTCAGATCTCCTGGCAAGAAACGACTGTCAGGAGACTTGTTTCCTTAAGCAATAAATGGTTTCAGTTGGTTCAGAAGGCAACTATATTAGGAGATTTCCCTGGTGGTCCAGAGGCTAAGACTGAGCTCCCAAGGCAGGGGGCCTGGATATGATCCCTGGTCAGAGAACTAGATCCCACATACCACAACTAAGAGCTTTCATGTCACAGTGAAGACTGGCACAGGCAAACCAAAAAAAAAGGGGGGTTGGGGGATGGGGGGCAACTCTATTCATAAGTGAGCAAATGGAGAACAAAGAAAGCTCATTTAAGACCCACCCTCCAGCTGTGCATGCCCTCCCAGTGCTACAAGAGTGGTGAGGAGACAGTTCCCACCCCAGCCCCAGGGAGAAGACTTGGAGGCTCATGGGAGCTGTAGCCCAAACAAGATCTTCCTTCTGGCAGCAATTAAGGGAGAACCTTAAGGTCCAGGGAAACTTCTCCTCTCTCCTCTAGCTTCCACCTCATCTATCTTATTTCCCTTCCCAGCCAGCTTCCATGAAGGATCCCGCTGGACGCAGTGACACTGCTTTACTCTTCCTTCCCTTTCATCGTCCCCATGCTCAAAGCACCGTGCTCCTAATAAGGATCAGGTGCTAAAGCCAGTAGTCTCTGCTCAACCTTCATTGCACTTGACCTCCTATGTTAGACTGTTGGCCACTTTCTTCTAGAAATTCTCCACTGTCCAAATGGAGCTTTCAGCTCTGTCTGTTTGAGCTCCTTTTTGTTTTCTTGATTGCCTCTGTGATGTGTCCAAAAACCTGTCCCTGGCTCCCAGTGGGCCTTAGAAAGCATCACCATAAACAAAGCTAGTGGAGGTGGTGGAATTCCAGTTGAGCTATTTCAAATCCTGAAAGATGATGCTGTGAAAGTGTTGTACTCAATATGCCAGCAAATTTGGAAAACTCAGCAGTGGCCGCAGGACTGGAAAAGGTCAGTTTTCATTCCAATTCCAAAGAAAGGCAATGCCAAAGAATCCTCAAACTACTGCACAATTGCACTCATCTCATATGCTAGTAAAGTAATGCTCAAAATTTTCCAAGCCAGGCTTCAGCAATACGTGAACCGTGAACTCCCTGATGTTCAAGCTAGCTTTAGAAAAGGCAGAGGAACCAGAGATCAAATTGCCAACATCCGCTGGATCATGGAAAAAGCAATAGAGTTCCAAAAAACATCTATTTCTGCTTTATTGACTATGCCAAAACCTTTGACTGTGTGGATCACAATAAACTGTGGAAAATTCTGAGAGACATGGGAATACCAGACCACCTAACCTGCCTCTTGAGAAACCTATATGCAGGTCAGATAGAACAGATAGAACTGGACATGGAACAACAGACTGGCTCCAAATAGGAAAAGGAGTACATCAAGGCTGTATATTGTCACCCTGCTTATTTAACTTATATGCAGAGTACATTATGAGAAACACTGGGCTGGAAGAAACACAAGCTGGAATCAAGATTGCCGGGAGAAATATCAATAACCTCAGATATGCAGATGACACCACCCTTATGGCAGAAAGTGAAGAGGAACTAAAAAGCCTCTTGATGAAAGTGAAAGAGGAGAGTGAAAAAGTTGGCTTAAAGCTCAACATTCATAAAATGAAGATCATGGCATCCCGTCCCATCACTTCATGGGAAATAGATGGGGAAACAGTGTCAGACTTTATTTTTTAGGGGCTCCAAAATCACTGCAGATGGTGACTGCAGCCATGAAATTAAAAGACGCTGATTCCTTAGAAGAAAAGCTTTGACCAACCTAGATAGTATATTCAAAAGCAGAGACATTACTTTGCCATCTAAGATTCGTCTAGTCAAGGGTATGGTTTTTCCTGTGGTCATGTATGGATGTGAAAGTTGGACTGTGAAGAAGGCTGAGTGCCAAAGAATTGATGCTTTTGAACTGTGGTATTGGAGAAGACTCTTGAGAGTCCCTTGGACTGCAAGGAGATCCAACCAGTCCATTCTGAAGGAGATCAGTGCTAGGATTTCTTTGGAAGGAATGATGCTAATCCAAAACTCCAGTACTTTAGCCATCTCATGCAAACAGTTGACTCATTGGAAAAGACTCTGATGCTGGGAGGGATTGGGGGCAGGAGGAGAAGGGGATGACCGAGGATGAGATGGCTGGATGGCACCATGGACTCGATGAACGTGAGTCTGAGTGAACTCTGGGAGATGGTGATGGACAGGGAGGCCTGGTGTGCTGTGATTCATGGGGCCGCCAAGATTCGGACACGACTGAGCGACTGAACTGAACAGAGCAACTTTGAGTGAGAGAATGATTATTTTGAAGAGAAAATCACATGCAAATTTCTGAAGTGGAGACATATTAAACACCAATTCATATCCCTCTCCACTGTGAAGTTTCTCCTTTTTTTTTTTTAATCTTAAAATCTGAACGGACTAGATTCCTTCCACTCTTTTTACAGCAGCAATTAATCCTCAATCATCTTCTCCTTTTAGATTCCCATGTTGAGGTCTCTTTGTTCAGAGCACAGCGGTAATAAGATCATTATCAGTTGTTTCCATCTTTCCATCCCTTAATGGTTATCTGCACTGAGAGAGTGTCTGGAGGTAATACTCCAATACTTTGGCCACCTGATGTGAAGAAAATCATTGGAACAGACCTTGATGCTAGGAAAGATTGAGGGCAGGAGGAGAAGGAGACGACAGAGGATGAGATGGTTGGATAACATCACTGACTCAATGAACATGATCTGGGTGAACTCCGGGAGTTGATGGACAGGGAGGCCTGGCCTGCTGCAGTTATGAGGTTGCAAAGAGTCAGACATGACTTAGTGACTGAACTGAACTGAACTGGAGGGAAGTTGTGAGAGGGAGCTTTGTGCTAAGGGTGCAGAATGTGTACTTGTGTGCAGAGATCAGCTGTCTGATGCTAATCATCAAGATGAAGATAAGGAAGTGTGGCTAGCTCAGTCTGAGGGCATTGCTACCCACTTCTGAAACATCTTTACTGAGAGAGCTCTTGTGTGTATGAGATATCAGTGTGTGAATGTGTTTTCTCAGGGGTCCATAGTTTACTCCCGTCAAAACCCTCCAGCTCAAAATTTCTTTGGAGTATTCTGCTTTATGTTCAAAATGTATATGTATATGCTTTTGGGATCTTAATAGCCTAATTATGTTTGGTCATCACCTGAGACTTTCTGCATGATTGCCAATCCCATTCCCTCTTCCTGGGCACACAGGACGACTCCTTCCCAGCCCCTCCTGGAACTGGTAACCCAGGCTGTGGGGTGAGGGTCCAGGCACTGGGAGGCGGGCTGAAGTTCCGTAATGCTCTTCCAGGTCTGGCCGCAGAACTCTACGAGAGCTCTCCCTTGCCGGCTCTTTCTCTCGCACGGCAGCCTTGGAGGTGAACGTAGCAGTAGCACAAGGTGCAGACAGCTGGCTATCACTGAATCCCTCCCTGCATGGAGGAGGCAGCCTCGATGTATGGCATACTGTGACCTGGTCAAGAAGCAGAATTTTGCTGTGATACGTGACTAGTGAGGTAGGCGATGGATGGGCCCCTGGGCTGGACAGCTGGTGTTTGTCAAGTTGAGTAAAACTGAAATTTGTTCTCATCGAGACACTCTCTAAGGACAAAGCATGTGGCAAAAGCTGAGCTCGGCTGAGGTGAAGCGATAACATGCCCACTCCAGAGGTCAAGGAAAACTTCCCAATCTGCACGTGTGCAGGAAGGTTCCTTGGGGGTCCAAAGAGAGGGGCTGCCAGCTCATAACACACGTGGACATACCCCCACAGGCCTCAGGACTCGAAGCTGTCTTAGCAAAAAGTGGTGCACACATCTTGGGGAGAGTCCTAGGACCAGTCAGGTTGGAGGAAAGAAGCAAGGCCAAAAATAAACACAGACCCCAAAGAACTGTCCTGTGTGAGTGACTTAAGTCATTCAGGATGCCCACACTCCTCATGGGTCTGTATCTCTGCCTTGTTTCAATTTTAAATAAACAAACTGTTTCTCTCTGTACTCGCCCACATGTTATGCTGTGTAACTTTATAGCTGTTTTCACAGACTTTGCCTCCTTGAAACATTCTTTCATGATGTTCAGGGCCACTTTGCTTCTAGCCTCTAGCCCTTGGCAGTTTAGCGGCTGGGATTCTTGGTTTCCATCCAGGTTGCTGCTGCTGCTGCTAAGTTGCTTCAGTCGTGTCCCACTCTGTGTGACCCCACAGATGGCAGCCCACCAGGCTCCCCCTTTCCTGGGATTCTCTAGGCAAGAACACGTTATCTACGTTCAATTCCTGTGTAGAGAACTAAAATCTCTCTTTAGGACCGCTCAACTACTGTCTCTACAAGATTGCTAAGAATATAGGGGTGATTTGTTACAGCACTTATATTACTTGTCCTGACATGTTTAGAGCAATTTTTTCCTACCAGCTACACCTATTATGATGCGATTTCACTGAGTTCATAAAATTTGAAAATGGGGCTAAATTGAAGGATGATAATGAGATTTAGGATCTGGGCAATTTCTCTCCTCTTTCTTCTCGCTGTGACAATGTTTCTAGACCTAAGACTAATACAATGTATGGATACCAGAAATATTTGTTCTTTTACTTTCTTTGTTCCCCAAGCTCAGCGAGCTTTACTGTGGTAATCACTGAGAGAAGATGTTCCGAATACCACACAAGATGCAAGGGCCTATTCTATACCACATAGAATAATGTACAAGGGGCTAGTTGGGTTGAAATTTTGGCAAATGAATCTTCTTGACAGGAGGAAAAAGTGTTTGCATCACCTGGCAGATTTAAAGGGTTTCTGACCTACTGTCATTCTATCCGTGTATATCAATTTTTATTGAAAATGGTGACTAATGATAAAATCAGTTTACACTACTGTGATCATTTCCATCACTTGTATTTTAAGAATTTCAAAAGATTCCACTATTCCATATTAACTGTCTTCATCAAATGCAAATCTCAGGATCTGCACCAGTTTCAGCTGCGC
Source organism: Madoqua kirkii (assembly GCA_006408675.1). NCBI lineage: Eukaryota > Metazoa > Chordata > Mammalia > Artiodactyla > Bovidae > Madoqua > Madoqua kirkii. The sequence continues at coordinate 17,250 of SJYC01039078.1, read as the reverse complement.
TATGCTGTACTAAGTTGCTTCAGTTGTGTCTGACTCTTTGTGACCCCATGGACCACAGCCTGCCAGGCTCCTCCATCCATGGGATTTTCCAGGCAAGAATACCGGAGTGGGTTGCCATTGCCTCCTCCACCAGTTTCCAGCACTTATTCTCAATTTTCCATGGTCACAGCTGGGATAAGTCACTTGGGGGCGTACTTTCATTACCATCAGCTCTTGAATAGCCTACAGAATTCCCTCAGCCATTCCTTCCATCAGCTATCTCTCACCAGCAGTTTGTTATTCCCAAATCACCCTATGGTTTGCTCATTGTTCTCACGGACCATTAATTTTAAGTGAATAGAAAGAGACACGATAAGTACTTAAGTTATAAAAATGGAACATAATATTAATGGCAAAAATGATTGTTTCATGTCTGTGGAAGAGACATGATCTCATTGCCAACCTTATTCACTTTTGTCTCAATAATTCAAGCATTAGGTTCTATAAGCATTATGCTTCTTTCCTGTCTTTTACTGCTACTCAGAGGCTAAAATGACAGTTATCAATGACTGGGAATGTGAGTGCTTGATGGCTCCATCTGATAATCTGGATATTCAAGTCAAATATTGTTTGTTGTTTAGTCGCTCAGCTGTGCCTGACTCTTTTGTGACCCCATGGACTATAGACCACCAGGCTCCTCTCTCTATGGGATTTCCCAGGCAAGAATACTGGAGTAGATTGCCACTTCTCTAGGGGATCTTCCCTACCCAGGGATAGACCCGTGTCTCCTGAATTGGCAGGCAGATTCTTTACTGCTGAGCTGCCAGGGAAGCCCATTCAAGTCAAACATGGACCCGAAATTAGTGGAGAGATTTAGTAAGTAGTACCTTGAAAACTCTAAGTCCACAATTATATCGAAATGTGGCAGTTTGAGTTTACTTGAGGATAGTGACAAATGAATTCTCAGTCTACCCTGGTTACATTTCATTCTGTCAAGCAATTGTTTCCATTTTATTGCTGCATCTTGATGTGGCTTTTAAGCATACCCAAGATTTCACTGTCTTGTTTTCTCTAATGAGAAATAAAATCATCAAATATTGGGATGAATCAATTTCCTAGTGACTGGAGCATTTTTACCCTAGCTTGTTTTGTCTTGTCTTGTTTTAATTCTGACACCTTATCCTCACCATGGAAAACTGGCAAAAGTTTATTTCTCCTGTGGTGAGTTCAGGATTGTTAAGATAACTGAAGATATTGCTGAGATGCACTGTGCATGTGAAATGATAGAAATGGTATTTATTGAGATTATTAAAGTCATGAAGAAAAGTCCCATTCCTGATTTTACAGCTCCTGGGAGCACATTTCTCTCTGCCAGCCAGCATTTCTCAGCGATGAAAAGCAGTGTTTTACATTCACCCCTCCCATTTCTTGACAGAATGTGCTGGAAAAGTGGATATTCAATAGCTGCAATTTGACGGTAGTTATAATTTTCACTATTTCCTTAAACATAAAATTGCAGTCAGGAGGCTCTGTCACCACAGATTGTTAATTAACCCCCCCAAACCAAGCAGTGCATGGGTTTGTATTCAGGGACCAGTGTTCTGATCTCGTGAGAATCTGGGCCCTTGTCAGAACTGAGCCCAGCATATTGCCAGTCTGCATGATGGCTCCAAAAGAAACTTTAAATTAGAACATCTCTTCTCCTGTGGTTTGGATTTTCTGTGTTACAGTATCACTAAGTCCTCAAGTACTTCCTCCATGTGCCTCCTCCACTGCAGAGGCTGAAAAGAGAAATGCTGAGGCACACTGTTTGACGAGCATCTTCTACCACTGATCCTATGCCATTTCCAGCAGTGGTCTTTTTCTAAATTTTTAAATTTGTCATTATGTATTGAAGTATAGTTGATGAACAATATTGTATACATTAAAGATATACAATATAGTGATTCACAACTTTTAGAGCTAATACTCCATTTACAGAATATCGGGTGTATTCCCCCATGTTGTACACTATATCCTTGTAGTGTATTTTATACCTCATAGTTTGTATCTTTTACTGACCCTGTTCCTATATTGCCCCGACCCCTCCCCTCTCCCCTCTGAGAACCACTAGTTTGGTCTCCATTGCTGCAAGTGGCAGGATTTCCTTCTTTTTTAAAGCTGAACAGTATTATACATACACCATGTCTTTTTCCATTCATCTGTTGATGGACACTTAGGTTCACAGCAGCACTGTAAATAATGATGCTATGAACAATGTGGTACATGTGTCTTTTTGAATTAGTGTTGTCATTTTTTTTCAGATATAGATCCAGGAGTGGAATTTCTGGGTCATAATGATAGTTCAGTTTTTAGTTTTGATGGAGAAACCTCCATACTGTTTTCTGGCAGTGTTTTTTGACATAGATTTTTTGACTGGGTATTAACATCGGGTGGCCAGAGTTACCAGCATATAGGAAAAAGATAAGCCAGATCCATTTTTTTCCAAGAGGAGTATAATTTGATGTCTCTTGTATTTTTCCAGTGGCAAAATTCATATGTTTTATACTGAAAGGTATGACTATGGTCACTCATTGCCACAGAGCTCTCCGGTTTATGTGCTAATAATACACTTGGGCAAAGCCTCGTTAAACACAATGTACTGGGGCAAATGAATTTTCAGTTAAACTAATTCCAGTTTCCAGCTATCATTTCTATTCTTAATTTCATTTTCATTTCTAGCTATTCTTATACAATAATCATCTTGGCAGTCACTTTTCCCACACGGATAGGTTCTCATTCTTGCCCTGCACTGAGGTCCATCTCTGTCGTATAGTGATGCACTTTGGCAAGAGGTAGCTTCTCAGATCTCTGTTTTCCTGGTGGCTCAGATAAAGCATCTGTCTGCAACGTGGGAGACCTAGGTTTGATCCTTGGATCAGGAAGATCTCCTGGAGAAGAAAATGGCAACCCACTCCAGTATTCTTGCCTGGAGAATCCATGGATGGAGAAGCCTGGTAGGACTTCCCAGGGGTGTTAGTAGTAAAGAATCCACCTGCCAATGCAAGAGATGCAGGTTCAATCCCTGGGTTGGGAAGTTCCTCTAGAGTAGAAAGTAGCAATCCTCTCCAGTATTCTTGCCTGAAAAAAATCTATGAATAGAGGGGCCCGGCAGGCTACAATTCATGGGATCGCAGAGTCAGGTGTGACTGAGCACAGAGCACAGACAGAGCTTCTCAGAACAGCCAGAGTATTCACCTCTGTGAGAAGATTCCAAACATCTAGATGTGTGACTCTTACCAGCAGGGATCCCTTGAACATCAGAAGTTCAGGAAAATACCCTCAGATATCAGGACTAGATATTATACTTTAGACACATACTTCTTTTTAGGCAGAAATGGACATTTGCATTCTAGGTCATATATATATTTTTATATGATAAACAGAAAGTATAACCTGATTTTTTTTCTACAAAACAATCTGCTTATATAAAGCATGAATACATAAAGGTTTGCAAAGGAAAGTTTTCAGTCTTTTCCTTAAGAACTTTACATCTATCACCATAAGTTCCTGAATATGTGTTTAAGGCTTGATTCATTCAGAGGATGTTCTGTAAGACAACTGCTGAGCTCACATACAAAGTGAAAAAGAGTTGGCCACAGTTGTTCAATAAATACACACAAGGCTGGAAGAGTCAGTACAAAAATATGACTTGGCCCCTGTACTCAAAGATTTTATTAAATATCAGAACTCTAATATGGGCTTTTCCTTTTTATTCTGTTAAATAAATGACTTTCCTTACCATTTATTCAACAAATATTTTTGACCATCTCCAAAGTGCCTGATTGAGAGGCTTCTAGTATTGAACACAGTTGACAAAATTGCCTACACACACACACACACACACACACACACACACACACATGGTATGCTTACAGAACTTCTAATTTAATGGAGAGACAGACCCAAAAACTGAATTACCCCAGTGTGCAGAGTGGGACAGTAAACCTCAATCATTTTCTAGTGTGAAGGAAAGAGTGCACAGCTCCTTCTGGGTGGAGGAGAGGGCAAACGGGGAGGCTTCCTGGTAAAAGACATGCCTAAGTTGAATCTTAAGAATAACCAGGGCTTGGCCAGAAAACAGTGGAGGAGGTAGAAAGTATTTCAGCACAAAGACATGATGGTCATGCCGATGAAAACCAGCTGGTGCTGCTGGAACCTGGAGGCTGAGATAGTGGGGGAGGCCTTGGTCTTCACACAGCTGAGGCTGGGGAAGGAGAAAAGATTTACGGCAGGGGAGTCACAGCTCAGTGTTTTGAGCACCTACTCTGTGCCCAGTGTGATGAGCTGCTGAAGCTACAAAAGTATGTAAGGCCCTGTAGGCCCATGATCTGAAGCTGCTTTCTTCTGCACTACCCATTTTTTCCAGCACTTTCTTGTTCTACTCAAGACCTACTCAGTCTTGACCCACACCTAGCACAGCTTTCCTCTCCACACAGTGCTGGTTGGAGGGTCAGCGTCCAGTCCTCGTCCTGTAGGCCAGATCCAGATCCAGGACGGAGGATGGAGAAGTTACTCCCAAATTCCTTGGCAAGATTAATGCATTAGGTCTCATTTGAGAAGCGCTGTACTGTCTCCTACCATGTCATCCTGTACTTCATGGCCTCAGGAAACGGTGGCGACCAGAGACCTCCATGCCACTGCAAACAAGTCCACTCCACGGGGAGACTCTGAGCCAAAGCCATTCTTCAGACACGGATGTGCCTCTTCCAAGAATTTTTTCCCCTTGGGTCTGGTCTGTGGGCACCTTGAGATGTGAGCTCCATCAATCTGTTCGTAAAATTTTGAGAGAATGTGCTTACCTGTTAAGAACAAACACCAAACTTTCTATATTTAACAAAAAAAAAACCAAAGTTAATTTTACAAAGTGGTCATATTTTTTCTCCAAGTATTCCATAGGGCTTTTCATTGAATTTACATCTCTCTTATGTACCCACTCCTATCCACACCCTGTAATTTTTGCTTTTTTTTTTTTGGTCTTTATGGTCCATATTTTTTTTAACAAAAGCATGTACTACTACTAAAGTTTTATAAATTTCCTGTCCCACTCTCAAAACCCTATTTCTCTCACTGCCTTCTTGTAGCTACTCAAAAGCAGTAAAACGTAAAACCCATCTCTTTCTCTCAGCACCATGGTTTACTTCCTGCTTATCTTCCTGTCTTGATCCAAAAGCATATTTTTATAGAGCTGCAGTTAAAAAATTAGCTTTGTATTCTTTACCAAATTACTAATCTTCAGTACATTAGTAGAATAATGTAATCTCTAGGCTAAAATATAACAGTTGTACTGTAGGCTCTCTAGGCTAAAATTGTACTGTAGGCTAAAATATCACAATTTATGATTTCCTTAGTGTTGGATATTTAGGTTGTTTTCAGCTGTTCGTTATTATAAACGAGGCTGCCAATGCACCTTTAGGCACAGAGTCTTTCTCTTCTGATGAACTATGGAATGCCCTTCTCTTAAGTTCACAAGAGCAGAATTATTGCTGTCAAGGTTTAAGTGCCTTTATGGTCTTTGATTTGGGCTTGGCATACTGCAAGCAAAACGAATTAGTGTGACGGGTACAGTCCTGACCCTAAGAGATCGGTGCATGATGGCATGGCTGCGGCACTGGCAGGCTGCCCTCCCAGCATTTCCTCTGCAGGAAGCTCAGGTCACTGTTTTGAGTATGACCTTTCATTTTCAGTCAACTTAGGTTCTTATATCTCGGTGGTACATAACAGCAGCTTCCAATGTAGAAGGTCACATGACAAGGAATTAACCTCAAAGACTGATTAAAATGTTACAGTAGAATATACTAGTGCCCTTCGCAGTTTATGACATTTGTGTCATTTAACCTTCTAAAAGACAAATTTATTTTTAAAAGGCATTTGCAAGCAAAATAATATTTTATTGAAAATTCAGAAGTTACAGTACTTTTAAAGACATTTTTTCATATTATAAAGAAAAATAAGTTAAAAGAAATATAATTGACTCAAGTGCACTATAATGTAGTTTTCACTCAAACAACATCATTTCAAGAAACAAAACTCCACAGCTTAATTTATTCACGGTACTAGCATGTGTTTTCCTATTTGTTATCAAGAAAACGCTAAAAGAATCATTTTCAGGGTGATCTTTCAACACACTTCTGTCTGGGTCCAATTTCAATGGCAAATTATATTAGTATATAACACAGAGTACTGGAATGTATATATGTGGATACATCAGGACTAGGTATATATATAATTTGATATATAATTTTAAGAATGAGAGTGATTTGTCATTTCATTTATCACAGGGCAATAAATAACATTTCTAAAGTATGTTTTCTTATCTCCAAGGTCAGAACCATCAACTTTGAGAATGGCGTTTAGCCTAGTGAGCACCAGTGACATGAATAAGATTATGGTTAACCACACCGTCAATTTGTTAGTTATTCCAGTCAGCCATTTAATGTTAGGAAATATCTTGTTATACCCTTTAGATCAAAGTCTCTCAAATTGTTTTATGAAGGGGAGCTAACTGAGGCAAAAAGATAAAAATACTCATTTTTAAAAACTCATTTTATAGCATTGCCTTTGTTTTTACCAAGTTATTTTCTCAACAGAAAATATTCAGAGCCACTGGTATCAGTTAAATAACTGTATTCATTACTTCTATTAGCTCTGCTATGTATCTTCTCCCTTGCAAATGAAGAAATGAGGGGAAACATATTATCAGTAAACAAATGCGCTTCTCAGCTGCTGTTCTGACCTCTCTGGCACGTCAGCCCCAGAGGCGATGTCACAGGTGAGCTAGAGTAAAGCATGCCCTCAGCTGGACATGTCATTGATGTAGAACTTCAATTAGTATCCCAATTAATATCTGTATAGCACTTTACAGTTACAGAGCTTTTCTACAACTATTACAAAAATACTGAATGATATTAGGCCATGTTAGGACATTTACAACACGCATATTGCATAAAACACTTACAAAAATGTTAACTGCATCACACAGACAAGAGGCAGAAATCATTTCAACAGGGAGAATCCAGAGGACAGAATTAAAACATAATGTGGCATTTGCTAACATAGTATGTTTTTCATTTGGTAACACTATAAAAATTGGTCTTTAAGAAAAAGTAGGTCTTATTTCTTCACTTGTGGAGAAACCATGCCATTTGAGGAAAAACATATCCTTTGATAAAAAAGAAAGGTCTGAGAGCCTTATCAAAACACTTTTTGATAAGCTGACTTTGAAACTGGAAAAACTCTTTTGGCTGGAAAGGAACAGAGGTGACTGGCTTATCTCTGAGGTTTTTAGGGGTGAATAAAGTTTTCCTTTATCTTCCCCATTCCAATAGTAAAGTTCATAAGACAGCTGCTTGGCTTTCCAAAGGTGTTTTACTGTGGTGGCAGATGAAATGCTGAAGTCATTTCAGCCAGAATGCAATGGACCAAAGATACTGGATAAAAAATTTGACAGGTGCAATCGCTCTCATTTTTTCAGGTCCCCAAATAAAATCAATAGCTGGTTTGATCACAGTATCTTCTCTAATAACATTCAGAAAATGTTATGACTCATTAAAAATAATTTTCAAAGGAAAAATTTTACCTGACTTTTTTTGCAAATGAAATAAATCATCAATCCTTATATAGAGCGCATTTACGTCTACATAGTGTTTCTTGTTAGGAACTAGAACTATTCTCCCCTCTTCCTTTCTGCATTTCAACTTGACTCTGAAACTATACTCAACATTTGTTCACAATATATAAATTAAGATTTATATGTTGCTATGATCAAACATTTGAAATTTCACTAAAGTTGATAAATTTCATAAAGAAAATAAACAAAGGCAAAGCTACAAAAATAAATTCACACAGACTAGAAATATTATCTGAGACAGCTGACAAAAACTCTAATAGTGCTTTGTATTATATAATAGTTTTCAAGTCATTTTATACCAAGTTACATATCTTTAAAAAAATATCTAATTTACTCATATTCAAGATTATACAACATTAGCTTCAATGGCAATTACTTTTCCTACAATTTCTTCCACATTTTCCCAACATGACTAAAGGTTCAACATAACAGATTTGACATAAAAGTGTCATAAACAATTATTGGTGATTCTTGATGCAAATTTTTTTAAAAAGTTTTGATGCTGATGAATCTGTACCAAAACAAAGTTTCTGATATACCTTTAGGATTATGCTCTACTCTATGATGTAAGCAAAAAATACTTGAACTGACATTTACATACAAAAATAGAGACTATATACACTGCAGTGGTCTTGGTGATATCTTTCACCAACCTGACTAAAAAATTCAATTAGTTTTAAATTATGATTTTAAAAAATTATGATTCTCAATTTTAAATTTAACCATTTTGATCTTCCATGCCCACTGAGATTCTTTGTTTTGGTTAATAACTGGGCTTGAAAAATATGGAGGAATAGAATAGAATGCATTTCTCTGGAAGAAGCCTGGAGCTCTCAGTATTTAACAGTTTCTTGTCTCAATTTTCCCTTGGCTTGAATCATTCTCTTACTTTGCCCATGTGGAGCAATAGAAGGCTCTGATGAGGAAGGCCATAAGGCCAGAAAGAGGGCACAGGTCCTATATCATGCCAGGTATCTATTTTTTTTTGTCATTAGGAAAGATGGTACCTACAAACCTAGAAAGGAAGAAACAGTAAGGACAGCTAAAGCCACACACAGGCCAGCTGGGCACCATCCACCTGCCAGAAGCTGAGGCAGCAAGGTGTTTCCACTGGCTCATTTAAGTGCTGCTTCTGCCGCACAGCTGCGCTGCAGGCTTTTAAGAGCTCCCTGTCTGCTCAGGTCACATGAACTTGGCAAACATCATGTTAAACCGACTAACACTAAAGCTGAACTGAACATAATTTATTCTTTTTCTAGGATGTGACGTGAAAGATAAAAAATCCTGGACCAGGAATCCAAAGATCAGGTTCTCTCGATCTCAAGCTGAGTGGTCTCAATCAAGTTAACTTTAACCATCCTGGGTATCTATTTCCACAGGTTAAAAAAAACAAAACAAGGGAATTTGTATTTTGCTTTTAAAGTCTCTTTCATATCTAGTTGAAACAGTCAGACTCTTGCACAGGCCCTCTTGATTTTCATTATGAAGATCAGCTAAAAATAACTCTGTTTGGGGGATTTTCTAACACTTACATCATGGCTAATGAGGGTTTTCTAAACTTCCAAAGGGTAAATATAAGTATCTGGCTCTCTAATAAAAACACAATTGAGATATTTCTATACTAACATGAAGTATACTTTGAAATTCATTAGGGTGGTCAGATTTTAATTACCTATATACCTTCTTCTTTAATTCTCTTAATGCTGAAACCCTGTTCTCTCCTCAACCAGGTGATAAAAGAACAGCATGGAGGGAAAAGACAGAATCTTGGTTGAATCACTTCTGACTGAAAGACAAGTAACAGTATTTCTTTAATTATTTAACATTTTAATTTTTTCAATTTTCAAAACTAAAATTTTTGAAATTGCTGCTAATACTTAAAACCAAGAAATATGTTGTAGCTTATCAGTACTGCCAATGTGTCCTAGTGGTTCTTAAATCATTTCCAAACCGAAGACTCACATCTCTGCTTCTACTATTTCATACCCGAAGTAAAACATGTTGAATTCAAATTTAAAGAGGGACCGTGTGGAGTGCTAGTGATAGCTCTGGGAGTAGGATAAATAATTTCCTCAACAGTTACATATGTCCCTAATAAGAAACCAACAACTCCAGTGAACACAATGGAAACGTTCTTCAGGACCATCCATACGCTGTGGTGCTCCTTAGAGAACGTGAGAATTTCAACCAGGGGCGGCAGGATCAGGGCCAGCGTGCTGCTGCTCACAGCTCCGACGAAGGAGATCACAATGTCTAAACGCGGAATGAGGATTGCGCCGGCACCTAGAAAATTGAAAATATAAATTCTCCTTATGTAAATATCTAATACTTATGTAAACACTAACTGCATATACTTTCAATACATTAAAATTAACTGCTGCAAGTAGGCACTATGAGACTATTGCTTGCGGAAACATCTGTCACGTTTTGTTCTGAGCTAAAAATGAAAATAAAGAAAAAAACCAAAAACTGAGTGATGTTTCTCAGACTCTGACTTATCAATAGGGTTTCTTACATAAACAACTTTTAATTTTTGCTATGAGGTTTTGGGCAAAGAATCCATTTTCATTATTCTGCCATTCAGCTCATTCTACAAAGCACAGAATCTGGGTTGGTATGGTATAAACAAATGGTTAAATCAAAGAGAAAAGATAACTATTTCTTACATTAGAATTCCAATTAACCAAAATAGAAGAAACCATGGAAACAGAAAATCATTATTAAGGAAACACCATCAGTAATAACTGTTGCAGGAAAAGTCAATGAAGGATTCTAAAATTAATGGGCAAAAGGCTCAGATGACAAAGAATTTGCCTGCAATGCAGGAGACCTGGGTTGGATCCCTGGGTCAGAAAATCCCCTGGAGAAGGAAATGGCAACTCACTCCAGTATTCTTGCCTGGAAAATCCAACAGGTGGAGGAGCCTGGCAGGCTACAGTCCATGGGGTTGCAAAGAGTTGGACACAACTGAGTGACTAACACTTTATACTTTTTTTTAACACCAACTGTATAACAACAGGAAATACCCCTATTAAAAACTCATTAATTATAAAGGGAAAAAAAGCGCACCTTACTGTGGAGACACCTGACAGACACCACCTTAATCAAGTGATCAAAGTTAACATCAGCAGTCGTAAGCCATAATGTGATGTACTGAGAAGCGCAAAGCATCGCCTGTGGAATTCTTGTTAAAGATGCTTAACTTCAACCTAATCATAAGAAAGTATCACACAAGTCTACACTGAAGGAAATTCTACAGAATTACTGACACTTCAAAGATGTCAAGGTAAATGAAGACAAAAAAAGTAACTGTCAAGACTAGGGGAGACTAGTAGGCCTGACAACTAAATTCAAGTGGACCTTGAATTGGTTCCTGGATCAGAAAAAGGGAAAACCAGTGAAATCAAAATGAGGTCTACAGATGAGTTAGCAGCATTTTATCGATGTTAATTACCTGGCTTTAACAGCTGTATTGTGGTATGCAAGCTGCTAACATTAGAGGAAACACAGTAAAGGGTTTATGGTAATTCTACTTTCTTGTACAGCTTTTCTAAGCTATTTCAAAATGCAAAGTTAAAAAAAATGCACCATTATTCTCAGCAGGATTTTATGCCAAGCTATTGACAAGTTTTCTGTACATTTTGATATAGGACTTTTTGATCTTATCTTTATCTTACCAAAAGGTATCAATAGAAGGTTTGCAAAACTTGAGACATATTCTTTCTCTGAAAGTGAAAGTGAAGTCGTGTCCAATTCTTTGCCACCCGTGGACTGCAGCCCACCAAGCTCCTCCGTCCATGGGGTTCTCCAGGCAAGGATACTGAAGTGGGCTGCCATTTCCTTCTCCAGGGGATTTTCTGACCCAGGGATCCAAATCTGAATTGTCCTTAAATCACCGAATGATTTGTGAAGGGTTGGAGTTACCACCGAAATAGTAGTTAAGTTTGCTGGCACGCAAGCTGTGACCACTCTTATCACCACCGCCACCAAAGATGACTATGTAACCACAGTTCCAGCTGTGAGGGCTCTAATTATGTATGTGTCGGTGTTCCTTTCCTTGTCTCCAAAAGCTATCAGTTTTCCTCATTATTCTTTGTCATCCTTCTGTTTCTAAGGTTACTCTCCTCTGCTTTTCTTTTTCCTGCATGTTTGTCTCTTATTGAACTTTGTGGTGTGTGTATATGCGTGTGTGTATATGTGTGTGTGTGTATAATTTAACTTGTGCTCTTTGCAATCAAGTTTCGAGTTTCTGGTCTCATGGTTTCTTTACTTCTTAACTGTTAGTTTATGGTTTCTCCCTCCCCGTATTCTCTTTGTGGCTCTCGGATGTGCATTAATTTGGAACCACCACACTTCTCAGAACCACACACTACTACTTAGCACTTTTTATTTACATTATTATGAAAGCTAAAATCCTAAAAAAGTTATTTTGAAATCATAAATATAGCTGTACTTCTACAAGACTGAAGTACAATAAATCTTCCTAAGTAAAATAATGTGAAGTTGGAACTCTAAACTAGAAATATTTTATAAAGTGAATCCTTGTTTAATGGATATGTGCTATATCATTTTAACATTTCTCTCAAAGGAAGTATAAAGCATGACTCTCAATCACAACAGAACATTTCAAAACCCACTAGCTTTTATCCATTTTGTGAAAAAATACTTATAGACGGCAGTATTTAAAAGGACAACCAGACCAACGTGACTACCACCTTGTCATCTAAACAGCCTTTCATTTTGGAGTCTACTTTTTGTTATTAATGTTTTCCAACAGGCCAAGTTGTTATGAGTAAATCAAGTGAAGTATTGTTGGAAAAGCATCTGGAGAAACACTATTTCAGAATTTATTTATTCAGACTAAAATTCCATTTACCAAATGCTTTTAAATCATAAAATTTATCAATTAGATAAAGTCATTCATTAAATGTTATATAACCAATATATATTTGCTAGTAAAAATCGCTTGAAATGTTATTTGATAATGTTAGTAGAGAAGAAAGTGAAATATATATACTTTAGGCAAATGTGACATAGAAGAACTCAAAAATCACAAAAATAGTAAGTCAAAGGGTAGCTTGGATAAGGATAGGTTATTCATTACAAAGTACAAATATTCACTACAGGATTACTATAAATATGCCATCCTTTGTCATTTACAGTTATTATGAATATATCTGCCGCTGCTAAGTCACCTCAGTCATGTTCGACTCTGTGCAACCCCAGAGACGGCAGCCCACCAGGCTCCCCCACCCCTGGGATTCTCCAGGCAAGACACTGGAGTGGGTTGCCATTTCCTTCTCCAATGCGTGAAAGTGAAAAGTGAAAGTGAAGTCGCTCAGTCATGTCTGACTCCCAGCGACCCCATGGACTGCAGCCCACCAGGCTCCTCCGTCCATGGGACCCTCCAGGCAAGAGTACTGGAGTGGGGTGCCATTGCCTCCTCCGATGAATATATCTAGTAAGTACCAACTAATCTTATTCAGTATTTCCAAAAACTGTATTATAGAGGAAAAGAATGTATCCTTAAGGTACAAAGTTGTCTCTGACATGGAAAAAAAAAGCAATGGCAAAAAAGGCCCATTTTCTTGCATCTTAGTGGTAAAAGCAGATATATCAGAGAAAAAAATAAAATGCTTGATACTGTAACATCAACAACACTCTAGCTCGTAAATCTTCTTAAAAACTTATTTATTTTTAGTTTTGATTGCACATTGCTGCATGCAGGCTTTCTCTAGTTGCAGCACACAAATTTAAGTTGCACAAACAGTGAATAATCCTCTCCACATACCTACTGACTCTAAGATAGAATACCAGGGCACAGAATGGTACTTATTTTCAGCTACTGTGACAACTAAGTTAAATGGTTCTGGTACGTCTTCTTAGTATTCTACAAACTACCAAAGATTTATGCTTTATGTAGTCATAGTTTACTAAAAGAAGAAAGCCCACTCTCAAATCCAAGGACTTTTCAAATTAGAAACAGTAAAAGAATCAATGAATTGGACAATAACAGAAATAAGTAGTATTTAACATATTTTGTAGATTCAATTCAAACAGGGGATCAAAATACTGGTTTCAAATAAAAATTTAGCAGCTTTTTCTACAGGTTTGCCTTTAAAACAAAAGGCATTTATTGCAGTGCAAGGCGGCCTCTGGCCAGTTGCTAGTCATTCTTCTCTCTTACCTGTGTAATGCCTACCTAGCAGGCAAGGATCTATGGGAAACATGCAGGAAGAGCCTGACCCATCCTTTCAAGCTTTCAATTACATGAAGAAGATGCTGTGAAATGGCGATTCAATACTAAATGGAGAGCTAGCCATAACATACAACCCAAGCTGATGAGCTCCATACTTTGCAGATCTGTCCTGCAGGCGTGGACCGAGCACCTGGAAAGACTATGGGGCCTGAAACGCACAAACCCAGCTGGGCCTCCACTCCCCAGGCTGGTGCTGCACAGCCTGCTCTACAGACAGGACAAGGTCCCGCCAGCTCTCTACACACCCATCAGTAAAGAGTACTCCCCAGGACTTTTTCAAGTGCTTTGGATAATGGATACAAAACAGGTCTGTCATGAACATCAGTTGATTTTAACTTGGAAGGATCTGCCAAAGATTTAAATGAAGGTCAGTGTCCAGCGATGTGTCTCAGTGAAGTAGAAGGGCATATGACATGGTCTGTGTTCTCTGTCCAGTGCATGCTGTAAATAGAGCCCTCACATTTGGTTAAACAGGCTTCTCTATTTTTAACTAGAAGAAAGCAGCAACAAAGAACAGGCTGCAGTTCACGGTGCTATCTACTCAGCCCTTGAGGAAAAGCCCTGGCTGTGGGGATAGACTCCTGGAGGCAGAGGTGCAGTCTGGCCTGGACCGCAGCAGGCAGGGAGCTCAACACAACAGCAGCCCCTGTGCAGGAGTGGGTGAAGCTATTAAGATTCAGTAGCTAACCTTAAAAGGAGACATGCATTCAGAATAGAGCTGCCCTACATCTCCTGACAAAAGGACTTTGCCTGAAATACATCTTTTTATTTAATACAGCTGTCAAAATGTCAATAAAAGTAATGTGTAAAGAATATTCTAAAACATTTTAAAATAATTTTTTCCTCCTGAGTGTTTCATTAATCATTGGAGTATGGGTTTACTGACTTCATTCCTCAATGTGATTTCCCTTATTAGTTGACATATTTCATTTAATTAATTGCTTCAAAAAGTATGTCTTACCTACTTTATCTACTTTGCCCAGCTTTGCTGTTTCCTTGAACAAAATATAATACACCCAATTCTTTAAATCTAGGCATAAGCTCCACCCCAAGGTGCTCAATGAAATTTACACAGTTGTCTAGAATTTCTAGTTCTACCATTCTCTGACCTCGAATGGGCCAAGACAGTTACTCAAATCTTCTCTAGAATTTCCAAAGCGCTTGTCCCCTAATCACCAGTCATCTCATCCTTGGTATCATCCTAGGCAATCTCATCAGATAGGTCGTAATCGTCTTTCTCTTGGCAATTATGATAAAAGTGGTGATAACAATTATAGTATTAACAGCAACTTCAAACCACTTTGTTCATATTTTTAAATGTCTTATCTTCATTTCATAGTTGAGGGAAGAAGGGCTCAAAGACGGTTTGTAACTTAACTAAAGACCCAGCAAGGAAGTGGGTGGCCTGAGTTCTGAACCGTCGTGTGGCTGTGACAGTGCCACGCCAAACTAAAGGCCCCTCTCCACGAGTCTCCATGATTAACTCTACCTTGTGGGGCATTTTATAATATGACACTATAATAAGAGATTATACACACTCCTTCAAACAGTAAGTAAAATAAGCCACTAAAACTGTTAAAGACCAAAACAGAACAAAACCCATTTGTATAGGTAATCATGGAGAGCTGAACTGTTAAATATATACAAGTTAGCGGATATAAAAAACCTCAGGAAAACCAAAAAGCCAAAGCAAAATGTTATCAACCATATAAAGAGTCACTTATGCATCTGATTTAAATATGCTGATATTTCAATCATGAGCAATATTATTTTGAAAATAACAATTTGTTTACTTGTTTTACGTGTGATAGGATCTGATTTATAACTTCCCTGGTGGCTCAGAGGTTAAAGCGTCCACTCGCAATGCGGGAGATCTGGGTTCGATCCCTGGGTCGGGAACATCCCCTGGAGAAGGCAATGGCAACCCACTCCAGTATTCTTGCCTGGAGAACCCCATGGACGGAGGAGCCTGGTGGGCTACATTCCATGGGGTTGCAAAGAGTCAGACACGACTGAGCGACTTCACTTTCACTTTTCTTTCACTTTTCTATATCAGTAGACTAACAGAATTTTAAACCAAGATGTATCTAGTTAGGTGAACAAAATTATTTCAAAAATATAAAAAATACACTTTAAGTAGCTTTATTAGAAGAAACTTAACAATAAAAATCATTATAAGTATGCAGCAATACTTACAAGTAATAGTAACCAAGAAGGACCTTATTGCAAATTCATAGATTTGCTTCCATTTAGCATGAAATCTGGATGTGATCACAGGGATAATTATCTCTGCTGGAACATAGAACTGAATTGAATATGTCCAAAGATGCCGAAGGAATACAAAATTTTCACTGATTGATATAACCTGTTAAAAATTATCAGAATTCAGTCATTCTTTTATTTCCAGCTTTATCGACATTTAACTAACCAATGAAATTATAAGACATTTGAAGTCTACAATGTGATGATTTGATATACATTGTGAAAGAATTCCCACAAACGGAATTAATTAACAAACACATCCATCACCTCATATATTTGCCTATTTTTTTCTGTTTTGGTGGGAACACCAATTCTGCTCTCAGCACATTTCAATCATACAGTACAGTAATATCAACCACAGTCACCACATATACACTAGATGCTCAGACCTTATTCATCTTTTAACCGAAAGCTTGTATCGTTTTACCAAAGTCTTCTCTTTTCCCCCATCCACCAGCCCCTGGTAAACACCAATCTATTCTCTGTTTATCTAAGTCATAATAAAAATAAAAGAAATAAAATGAAAATAAAAAAAAGAAAGTTAGATTCATATTAAGACAATGTGCATGAGCAAAAAATAAGACAACAGGCATGAACCTGGCAGGCATCATGCTAGGTGAATAAGCCAGGTAGAAAAAGACAAATACTGCATGATATCACTAATATGTCAAGATTATAAACAGTTTTCCTAAACAGCCGCCAACCAAGAAGGAATTCGATTAAGTCTCCTTCTATAATGTATTCATCCTAGGAGTGAAGGAGGAAGGAAGAAAGCTGAGTAGAAAGATTTGAAAATACTACAAACAGCAAAATTAAGGAAAGAAGGAAGGCCTTAGGGCTAAGAACAACACAACCTTACTACTAAAAAGACCTCAAGGTATATTTCTCACCTTGATGTTTTAAAGTTTAAACATAAATGGTCAAGCTATTGAAATGTACAAAATAACCAAAAAGACTCCTACTTCATATACTTTCTTACATAATTTTGGAGAATTGAATATTCTTATCAGTTTATTATTACAGTCCTTTTTGCTAATTATCTTTTAACTTACATGTTTTAAAAATATGATTAACAATATAT
>SJYC01039077.1:0-28948 GCA_006408675.1 Madoqua kirkii | reverse complement strand
ATGTTCTGACTGCTGGATAATACTAAACTGTCCTTCAAGGCTCACAAGTTTCCCTCTACCTAAGGAATATACATTTCTGCTCCACTAAATCCTAGATGTCCAACTAAGGGGTCAGGAATTCTAGAAAATCTTATGAGGTCTTCCTGCTTCTCCTCTTCCACTCACGTGTGCTGAAACAACGAGTCCACGGGCTTTGGAATTCAGACAGGGCAAAAAAGAGACAGACTCATTGTAAGAGAATTCACCATGGGCTGCCGATGGAGATTTAGGACAGCTACTTGGCATCAATGTCTAAAAAGTCTACTTGCATCAGAATAGAATAAAACAAGGATTCTCTACCTTTTTTGAGTCATTTGCCCCAGTGAGAGATGAAAGCTATACAGCTGCTCAGTGGAAAATGCACATATACATACAGAAACACTAAATCTTATAAATAGTTTTAAGGGATTTGCAGATCCCCTGGATCCCCTCAACAGATTATTTTAAGGAAACTGAGCTAAGTATCTCCAGACTACTGACGATGAACTCAGTTGCGGTCACTACAGAAAGAGATGACAGCCCAGGGTAGTGGCAGTGAGCTGAAGCAGTGGCAGCAAATAAAGCTTCGGGCATGAAAGAGAATCATTACATCATGGCTAGACTCTCAGCTCCTATGATTGGTTTAAGTCTTAAAAGAATAAACAAAACACCGATGAGTCCTTTATTTCATGTTAGGCAGTGTACTAAGGCAGGGTCCTGCATCTCACAACTCTAGTAGGGCAGGCATTAGTACTTTCTGAGGCAATGCCATATAGCTCAGAAGCATACTGACCAAGATTCAAAATCAGATTTGACTACAAAGCCTATGCTTTCACCCTCTATGCCATATACTTCTTCAGCTAAGCTGCTGCTGCTGCTGCTGCTAGGTCACTTCAGTCATGTCTGACTCTTAGCAACCCCATGGACTGCAGCCCACCAGGCTCCTCTGTCCATGGGATTTTCCAGGCGAGAGTACTGGAGCGGGTTGCCATTGCCTTCTCCAAATCTTCAGCTAAGCAGTATCTTCCAAAAGAAAACCTGATTATCTCTTAGGTGACACGTAGGAAGTAGGATCTTTACCTATCCTCACTTTTACCTCTAAAGTAAAAAAAAAAAAAAAGTTTACTTGTTAAAAAACATACGACACAGTTAAAAACATGTTATACTTACCCTAACAACGTACTGATAAATTATCACGAGACTGATAGCCATGGATATGTTGGCAAGGAATGAAAGCACAAACAGATTCTTGAGCTCACGAATGAAGACCAAAAGAATTAAAAACGGAAGAAAGCAAAGCATATATATCCTTAGGTCAATACTTCTTCTCTCACATGGACTTGATGAATTGGTACTATTCAAAACAAACACTTTGCTCTCCAGGAACCCTTCATGAACCTATACAGGATTACCAGGAGAATAAGGAAGAGGGAAGACAAAAACCTCCATTAACTTATGAGCATGAAGGAGGAATATAAAGAAAACTATGATCTATATACACTCTATGATAAATTCCTTTGCAATAAATAAAATATATAGTTTCAAGACAATCTAGCAACCTAGAAATATATATATAATTTAAGGATAATTAGAATAGTCTTCCTTGCAAAATAACTTTATCATACTGTGAAAACAAAGTACACTAGAAACTTATGCAGACAGACTTGCTAATCCATTTTGAAGCTTTGTGACTGTGATGCCCGTGATGCCTGCAAAGGCTCAATCTGCTTCTGAGATAATCAAAAGTAGAAGTATGCTTGTCTAGAATGGCCATTGGGTAGTCTATTAACACAGTTTTTTCAAAGCAGAAAACAATCTCCCAGTGCCTTTCAGAAATGTACAGTAATCAAAATGAAACTCAGAAATCAGAGCCCAATTTTAAAGGTATTCTATAAAGCAACTGTTGATGAATTAGTATCACTGTCAATAAATATTTATTAAAAATCAGTTATCTTCGTATGATAGACAATAATTTTTTGTCAGAGCAAAAAGCTTCTATAAGATAAACCAACTTTACCTCAAAATTTATTCAGCTATTTCTATAAACCAATATTTAGCTTCCAATAGAGAGTCCATAATTTATAGGCTCCATATATTAAAAATTGTCCCTCATTCAATTAATCAAATAATCCAACTTACAAAAATAGAAATGAAATTATAGAGGACTTTAAAAATAATCTTAAAAAATCACAGAAGAGGCAGATCATACTAAAATAAAAATATCAGTGAAAATCTATTTGCCCCAAACACTGTACCCTTCTTTGAACATAATGACATTATCACGTCTCTGGATATATAAATTAAGAACCAAAAGTTATAGTAGTAACAGCAAGTATTTTCTGAGTATTTTGTATGTGTCAGGTACTGAACTTTACCCTCCAGGAACTCTTCATGAACCTATACAGGATTACCAGGAGAATAAAGAAGAGGGGAGGAAAAAACTTCCACCAACATATACCCATGAAGGAGTAATATAAAGAAAATTATGATTTTTATACACTATGTCAAGTACTAAGCTAAATACTTGATACACAACATCTCATTTAATCCTCAAAACAACTCTCTGAGGGCGTGGTAATATTAATTTCCATTTTATAGTTGAGGAAACTGAGGTTTAGGGAAAGTAAAAAAGAAAAATCTATATAATATCAAGCCAGTAAGTGGTGGTTCTAGGATTCAAGCCCAGGTCTGAGACCCAAGAATCCAGCATGTGACAGGTACACGTTCACCTGATCAAAATGCTGCAAGCCTTAAAGGGGCCTGCCCAAGGAGCCCCTGGTCCCCTCCGTGACAACTCTCTCCCCCGAAATACAAGACCAGAGGCCAACAAGTCAAAAGTACAGAACACAATTCTGACATGATTAATAAGTCAGGGGGTTAATTTTACCCTTACCCACAATAAGTAATGTTTAGTGTCACTACAAATGTACGTATCATCTTAAATTGCAGGGACTATACCTACTAGTTTTAAGTTATGTTGGCAACTTGTAACTCATACTGGACTAGCAGACTCTCAGGTTATGGCATGTACCATTTAAGAAATGCACAGCTCTCATTTATAACTGGCCATTAAAACTTCCTATTTTATCTTCTATAACTTGAAATAGAAGCAAAATTGATTGTTTACATCATTTGGCTTTTAAGAAGATATTTTATTTGCTGACCCGATTTTCTCTGTCATCAAATTATTTACAGCCAAATACTTCTGAAGTACAGGTATTCAAAGAAGTACCTCCCGTAATCAAGATGAGGTAAAGATAGAGTTAAGCTCTATCAAGGATTCCTGGCAAGAGAAAAGTAGTCATATAAAAGGGTTGTTTGAGTCGTTAGGTGCTTGGGAATTTCACATCAATTCTATCACAAACCTCTCATAATAGTTTAGTATTCTTTGGCAGAAAGACGGTTACAAGAAATTCTTAAGACTGAAAAATAAAATAAAATAAAAATATCAATACATACCCAGAGCAAGATTCAGGTAAACATTTGAGTCCTTCGGTGCCCTCTAGAGACAGAGATTGGCTATCTAATAGGACTTCCTACGCTCTCACATGTTTACCAAAATGCAAAACACTGAAATAAATATTATAAGATAAATTACTAAATTCAGTTGCTTCCAATAGAGCTCAAATTTACTAAATTCTACAGTTTATTAACTTTTCAATTCAGTGATTTAATGGTTAAAATTCCAAAGGCAGATGATGTTCAGCAAAGCTATAATGCAGAATTAAAGCTATAATATGCTACATTTGCATACTGCATATAAATGCATAATGCACTGTATAAAGGCTTTCTCAAACCTTTCATCATCTGAGCCTCACAATAAGGCTATGAGGAACATAGCCTTATTTTGCTCTTGTTCCTATTTTACAAATATGGAAATCGAGGTTTGACCAGGAATAAGGGGGTCTTACCCGAAGTGTAAGTTAAAACTGAGAGTATGCACCTGAATTCAGATCTTCTGACTCTGAAGTCCATGGGCTTTGGTATCACAACATTTTTTTTTCCCTGAATGTAATAGCCCTTCCTTATTCTTCATACCCACATACTCTATTTTGTCTATCTGAACTTTTCTTGAGTATTTTAACATAAGATCAGCAAGAAGCTACTAAAACCATGATGGACCAGCATCACTGGAAGCGCCACAGTACGTCACCTCTGCCAACTGTCCACAGTGGCTCAACGGGACCAAGAACGGCCACGCGGCAGCTACAGAGTAAGAGGCGCACAACTCCATATGGGAACTGAACTCGCAATTCTTTGGTTCGATGTAATACTGAACCTTCAGTTTTAGGCAGATCAAGGTGGTAATAACCTTACAGGTTTAAACTGTAAAAGTAGCAATTAGTACAGTTTAATCAACCTGTGTGTCTTTTATTGGAGACTGCTCTCAAATGTGAGGACGCTTCTGCAGAGAGGGGCAATCTCTGATGATGCTGTTTCAGTGATCAGACTGCTGATTCAGTCTGCTCTCTAAGGTGAGGTGCTTAGCACTGCTTTTAGCTTTTCTCACATCTGCCTCAATGTCTTTTTCCATATTGCTCCTTGGGCTGCAAAAGAATTTTCATCTCTCTATCAACTGCAAGCTTCTCCTTACCTTCCAGAGAGTCACTTTTCTACCTGGTCTTATGATATGTGCAAATGAGTTAAATTCTTCCATTCAATTTTGGAGGCAACTGATAACATTTCTTTGGAGAAAGTCACCAATCCTGAGCTTACAGATATTTATTTTATATACTTATAGAGTCTGTCATACACATACTCACAACCAAAGTCAGACAATGCCCTGCCCTAGGAAGAACAGTAGTGTGGCAGCTGTATGAGGCATTTAGGTTGCTGCCTAATTCACATGACTTGGGGCACATTGCTCATGCTCTGTGATACTCTGTATCCTCACTCATAAAATGAGCATAATACTTATATTACAGTGCAGTTGCAAAAATTAAAGGATATGTATCACAGTTTATAAATATAGGATCATAAAGCATTATGAGTATCATCTACAACTTTAGGTCAAGCTTGTTGGCAGCTCTCTTAGGGGATGATAGAAAACATTCACTACTACCATGTTGCACAATCCTAGAAAGGCACCATTTCCATTATATTCTGTGTAAATGACTGCCAAAATGAGCTATTTTATCTTGACATTAAATAGCCTCTTAACTGAGTCATAATCCTAAAACTATATGACTTGAAGAATTAAATACTTGTAAAATCAAAAGCATCATCAATGATGAATAATGCTGATAAAAGCATCAACTCTCTTATTTATAAAAGAATGACTTAGTGACCCTTTCCACCATTAAAAATCTAAGAGGAGGGCTTTATCAAACTATGGCCCCCAGACCAAAACCTACCATCTATTTTTGCAAGTAAAATTTTATAGGAATATAACGTATTACTGTCTACAGCTGAGTTGAGACAGAGATCATATGGCCTGCAAACTGAAAATACTTACTATCTAGCCCTTTACAAAAAATGGTTGCCAATCTTGGTCTAAATATAAAATGAAGTTAAATTGTACTTAGAAAAATGAGTCAAATATATACTTGAAAGTGAGTAAAAGTAGCTCAGTCATGTCTCTTTGCGACCCCATGGACTATACAGTCCATGGGATTCTCCAGGCCAGAATACTGGAGTGGGTAGCCTTTCCCTTCTCCAGGGGATCTTTCCAACCCAGGGATCGAACTCAGGTCTCCTGCATTGCAGTTAGATTCTTTACCAGCTGAGCCACAAGGGAAGCCCAAATATATACTAGGTATAGAGATTTTTTCAGAACACATATTCACATGATTTTGCATTAAAACACCTACAGTACTCTAGATTACTGAGTAATGCCTACTATTGTACCATGCACATGTGGATAATTAATAACAGTTGATTAAAATAACTAAATAAAAACAGATGGTGAAGTAAGAATAATACAGGCCAACTATCAGTTAAAGCACATAAAGAAATGTACTTTGGCACTGTGCTAAAAGGAGAGCTTTTTTTTTTTATTTCAGTGCTTTGCATGTTTGTTTAAACTGATAGTCTCTACCAAGACTGCAAACCATCTATGTTTGATGCCATATCTAAAAATGATGCCATAACTATGGCATCAGAAGAAAATTATTTCAAAAACTGGAGAAAAACACTTACTTGTTTCACATTTTCAGCTAAGAAGACAATATACACACTACAGAATCCCAGCTGTGTTATCACCAGAAAAAAGTCAACCACATTCCTAAAAAGGGATACCCATAAATAAGTATTAGTAAGAGCTGAAGAAATGTCAATATATTTTTTCCCCTTTAACTATTTTAAAACATTTCATAATGTCGTTATTGTTCAATCGCTAAGCCACATCCAATGCTTTGCAACCCCATGGACTGCAGCACACTAGGCTCCGCTGACCTTCACTATCTTCCCGAGTTTGCTCAAATTCATGTCCACTGAGTTAGTGATGCTATCTAACCATCCATCCTCTGTCGGCCCCATCTCCCTTTGCCTTCAACCTTTCCCAGTATCAGGGTTTTTTTTCCCAAAGAATTGGCTCTTCACATCAGGTGGTCAAAGTATTGCAGCTACAGCATCTGTCCTTCCAATGAACGTTCAGGACTGATTTCCTCTAGGATTGACTGGTTTGATATTCCTGCAGTCCAAGGGACTCTCAAGAGTCTTCTCCAACACCAGAGTTCGAAAGCATCAATTCTTTGGTGCTCAGCCTTCTTTATGATCCAAGTCTCACATCCAGACACAACTACTAGAAAAACCATAGCTTTGACTATATGGACCTTGTCAGCAAAGTGATCTCTCTGCATTTTAATATGCTGTCTAGATTTATCATAGCTTTTCTTCCAAGGGACAAGTATCTTTTAATTTCATGGCAGCAGTCACCACCTGCAGTGATTTTGGAGCCCAAGAAAATAAAATCTGTCACTGCTTCCACTTTTTTCTATTTGCTTAAAATATTTATTTTCTACAAAGAGCATATTTTTATGATCTGTATATCACTAGACATATTATTGGGCACAAAAATTTATAATACTTAAAAGTTCCCAATTTTCCCATTATTTACTTCTAAAATTCAACAGATTAATGAGTATCTATCTATAAAGTGATTTCATGAAAACATTTCATCAATTATATTAAGCCCATCTCTCCTGTTTTTCCAGCTCTTTTTCAGATCAACCTAGTGTACTGCTGCTGCTGCTAAGTCACGTCAGTCATGTCCAACTCTGTGTGATCCCATAGACGGCAGCCCACCAGGCTTCCTCATTCCTGGGATTCTCCAGGCAAGAGTACTGGAGTGGGTTGCCATTTCCTTCTCCAATGCATGAAAGTGAAAAGTGAAAGTGAAGTCACTCGGTCATGTCCGACTCTTAGCGACCCCACGGACTGCAGCCCACCAGCCTCCTCTATCCATGGAATTTTCCAGGCAAGAGCACTGGAGTAGGGTGCCACTGCCTTCTCCAACCTAGTGTGCTGCTGCTGCTAAGTTGCTTCAGTCGTGTCCGACTCTGTGCGACCGCAGAGACAGCAGCCTACCAGGCTCCCCATCCCTGTGATTCTCCAGGCAAGAACACTGGAGTGGGTTGCCATTTCCTTCTCCAACCTAGTGTATTTCCCAGCAAATAGGATGAGCATGTTCCCTACCATCCAAACCACTAATAAGAATACAAACTGGGAGAGGACTGGGAGCATGGCCCTTATCATTCTACCAGAGACCTCTCCAGGTGCTTAGCTCTGTGCACAGTTTTTTAGGTACTCGAAACAATTCCAGCCATATAACACAGCGGGTATGGAAGTGGGGAAGGGAAATCCCTGGCCAAATTAGCGTTATTTGGGTATGATTATAATCAAGTTAAAAGTCTGCCTACATATTATTAGTATACAATCCACACCTCTGCCTATTGTTCTGGGAACAATGAGCTTGCACTTACTAATTCATTACAGTCTCTTGTTTGACCATAAACGTCAAGCTATCAAGTAGTCTAATATAGATTCAACAAACCCTCCTCCTCCATGTGAAGCTGGAAGGGCCCTTGCCTATTTTCATTCTTGCCATAACTCTGTCTTCACGGTTCTTCAGGGATCCCATGTGTAAATAATCTTGGTACCTTGAAATGAATCCAAATTCCTTCTCTCTGATGAATTATTTCTTTAAGATCTCTTCACTCACCTTTAATTTTAGTACCCTTTACCAATAATCATCCCAGTCGCTTCTGTCTGAACGCCATTCTTTCAGACAGGAAAAGCAGACAAAGCTGCCTTTAGACTGGCAGGAGGAGGGGGAAGACGGGGTCCTGGAGGCAATCCCCAGGGCACTGGGCTCTGTTTCCCTCCTTCTCCTGCACAGTCTATCAGGCCGGAAACTCTGAGCAGCTCACAGACACATCTAACTTCCTGAAAATCAAACCATAAACCACTCTACTAATACCATCCTTTTCCTTCTTTTAACTTCCACCACACACATTATTTGTACCCTAGTTAGCATGCTGTAAACTGCCTATGCTTATTTTCCAGTCCTGTGTTCACCTGATTTTGATTAGCCATGTCCGACAACTATAAAGTTACATTAAACTATACAATGATCAAAAAAACATTATATTAAAATACATACTTCAGATGTCTTATGAGTATGGGCTAAACACTACAATTTTATTTGAAATATAGATTGCAACATTTTCCTTGCTTTTTTATTCTTTACTTAAAAATTATCGAACATGATTATGTCATAGGTTAGCTAGGCACTTTATAAATACCATTTTATTTCAACTATCGTCATAATTCTATGAAGTATTATTGTAAACTCACTTGACAGTGAAAAAACTCAAATAAAATAAAAATTCTTTGACCCAGATAAATTTGTAAAATGATAGAGCTGAAATTTGAACCCAAGTCCATTTAACTCTAAAACTTATGTTTCCCCCCAATTTTATTATACTTCTATTAATGTGCTTTATCAGATTAACATACCTATACTGAGAACTATATATTAATAACATAGCAAGTACTTACCGCCCCCATGCTGATTGTTTCTGCAGACAACTCCAAGGACTTACTTCCATAGCAAAACTCACAGTGTCACTATACCCTAATGTTGACTTTTTAAACCTGAAATTTAATGACATACATGCATATGAAAAATAAAAATTTTAAACTGTTCCATAAAACCATTTCTTGAAAAGAACAGCAATAAATGGGCTATATACTGACAGAGGAGTTTTTGAAATTTGGAGATTTGCATATTTCTAAAGATGTCTCATGAAATTTAAAGTTTTTATATATCTTTTTAACCAATATGTTAGTTTTAACCCACTGTTAAAGTTTATATATTTGTTAAATTCATATAGTATTTGTGTTTCACTGATTTAAATATTTCAATTATCTAAAAACATCAACTATACTGTTCATGCCTAAATTATTCCATTCTTATAACAGCATTATTTTAAAAAACCCATACAGGGCTTTATAATATACTGTCACATAAATTACCCTATTTAATCATCTAATAGCCACATTCTCACTTCTATTTTTTCAAGTATACAGTGTTATTTAAAGATCATAAATGACCTGCCTAAAGTTTTAAGAACATTTAGCAACAACAAAAGTGAGTTAAAGTTAGAATATTAGTTTGCCAGAATAGACAATATTTGTTTAAAAGTGGGTTGTTCCAATCGAAACATTTTGATACAAAAATAAAACAGACTATTATTTTACTATCTACCAATCCACATATCAGCAAAAAGCATAAAAGGTCTTATACTCAAAATGAAATTAGTAACAAATGACCATTATTTTTTAACTAAAAGTAGCCCTGCTGCCTCCTTTTGCCCCATGTATCTTCCCTGATGTTTTCCATTTATACTATGTTTAAAAAATTTGATTTCACTATTATTTTATTTTTTTCTCATTTAAATTAGTTGATTTTATTAGTTTCTTTATTTTATTATTATTTTTTAAAATTTTTATTTTTACTTTATTTTACTTTACAATACCGTATTGGTTTTGCCATACACTGACATGAATCCGCCACGGGTGTACATGAGTTCCCAATCCTGAACCCCCCTCCCACCTCCCACCTCTTATCATCTCTCTGGATCATCCCTGTGCACCAGCCCCAAGCATCCTGTATCCTGTATCGAACACAGACTGGTGATTCGTTTCTTAAAGAAGTATATTTATGCTGACCAGATTTCAACCATATAAAATGCTACCTTTTTCCATAATCATTCTCTTAGAATCGTCTATGTAACAGATTATATCAAAGGCTAATAAGATTTAACTGTATCTGGAAAAATCAGATACTGATTTAGGATCTGTCAAATATTATAAACAAGTAATTAGGTAGAAATGAAAAGAGTAATTGATTCTCATTTTTAGTTAGATATTATCATAGTTCATGTAATTTTAACAACAGCTAAATGATTTTCTAGTTGTCACCTGACCAGGTTATATTTGCCTAGGCTAGATGTTAACTTGTTCTAATTTTTGCTGTAAATTAAGAATGGTAACTGTATTTTAACTAGAGATTAAAGATGAGTCTTACCACTATGCCTGCATTTTTTATTGCTAGTGGAAGTCCTAAAAGGCCAGTTCCAATATTTCCTTTAAGAAGATGAATAAGAGTTTGTACAAATCTGGAAAGTAGAAGTTGTAAGAATTAAACATTTTAGAACAAAAGCTATTAAAATTACATGACCCTGGTTTTGGCATCAGAAGGGAACTAAAAATTTATCTAGGCAAGGAATCAAACTAACATTTCCATGTGACCAGAAGCTGAAGGAGACAGAAGTTATATCTGGTTCAAGTACTACTTTTGCGCTTTAAAAGCAGAATACAGAGGGTTATTATGGAGATACAATGAGTTAAATGAAAGTATTTTTGTACACATTAAAGTAATAAAGGAAAGGCGATTTTCTCATAAGATTCTTTGCTCCTACGATATTCAGAACAATGCTGGATATTATATACAGCTAAGCTGGTAAGACAGCAATTTATTGCACTATGTAATCATGACATTAAACATAGTTTATCTATGATTATCAAACTCAGAGGAAGTTAATTAAAAGAAAAAATACAATTTCTGAAACTGTGTGTATCATCAAGTAAGATAAATACTTCAGCTTTTACAATCATGAACTCCCAGGGGATTTCACCTAAGAAAGCATTCCAAGAGGTATTTGGAGAGTCTCTTGGCCAAGAAAACACAAATTAAACTAGGAAGAAGGACACAAATTTTTAATTTTGAAAAAAAAAATGCTTATCTAAAATTTGTATTAGTTTATACTATTCATCTTTGGTCAATAAAAATGTTACTTTGCTTAACTGTCAAATTATCATTAGAATAATCACTTACTCAAATCTGTTAATGATTACAAAATAACAAAAAAGATTTTAAAAATATTCCACTGCTTTCCTGAGACCATGACTGTTTCACATCATTCACTCAACATAAAGAACTGTTTACTGCCTACTTCCCAGAGTCTAACTCCTAAACATTGCAGAAGCTCCATCTCTGAAAATTCTACTCCTCTCAATCCAATCCCCCTACTTTCAAGATTCATAGCATTTGATATGTATCATCATGTAGTGAGGGGGCTTCCCTTGTGGCTCAGCTGGTAAAGAATCTACCTGCAATGCGGGAGACCTGGGTTCAATTCCTGAGTTGGGAAGATCCCCTGGAGAAGGAAAAGGCTAACCACTCCAGTATTCTGGCCTGGAGAATCCCAAGGACTGTATGGTCCATGGGGTCGCGAAGAGTCAGACACAACTGAGTGACTTTCACTTTAATCATGTAGTGATTCCTATACACTGCTCTGTAATTTAGATGCTTTTCTTCTTTCCCAAATAGACTATGACTCTCTTGAGGGTGAGGACTATGTCTCACTCATCTTTGTGACTTCTGCAGTATCCAGTGCCTGGTCTGCAGAAGATGATTACAAAACATACAGTGAATAAAAAGAGAAAAAGACATTTAAACCCTAATTACTCACGAAATACCCTCTTGATCATCAAGCTGGTGATGCTTCTGAACAGGCAGAAGCTCCTGCTCCTGTTCTTCATCCGATGTTCCATCAAAATTCTGCTCATTTATTAAGGGCCTCATTACATCCATATCTTAAAAAGAAAAACATGTGCTTCACCATCATTTTAAAAATTGAGTTAAAGCTGGTGTAAATTATGTTTTTAATAGAATTAATTTTACTATGCAATTTTATTCAGCTTTACTATTTCCACCCTAAGTTAATGCACATTAATACTTTTACCATATTTAGAATGCACATTAATAGTTTTTTACCATATTTAGAAAGAAACAACTAGACTTAACTGCTGGATATTTTGTTTGGACTAAGCAGTGCAAGGTGAAAAGCATAAGTATTCACTGTAACATGTTTTCTACTTTGTCTCCATGAAGTTTATAGTAAATGCTGATAGAATTATGGTATGGAAAATGTGAAGAAATAATCCAATGAACTTTTATCTCTCGTTAGCATCAAATCATACTGAGTACATAAATGGCAATCATATTTTTATCTTTCAATTAAAAAGCTTTTAATATTGTTGTACAATATTACATAAGTTACAGGTATACATATAGTGGTTCACAATTTTTAGAGGTTATACTCCATTTATAGTTACTATAAAATATTGGTTATATTCCCCATATTGCATTTGTACATGCAGCTTTACATCTAATAATTCATACTTCTTAATCTTCTGACCCTATATTGCCCCTCCCTGCTTCCCTTTCCCCACTGCTATCTACTATTTTGTCTTCTATGAGTCAGCCTTTTTGTTATATTCTCTAGTTTTATATATTTTTTAGATTCCACATATAAGTGATATCATACAGTATTGCCTGACTTATTTCACTTAGCACAATGTCCTCCAGGTCCATACATGTTGTTGCAAATTGCAGGATTTCATTCTTTTTTATGGCTGAGTAGTACTCCATTATAAATATATACCACGCTTTACACTTTCCCTTTCTAAAGGAGATTTTTCACTGAGCTTCTTCCAAGCCTCCTTCCCTCTCCTCTTTTCGACAGAGACAGCTCCACTCTCCATGTTTGCAGCAGCAAAAGAATCTCTGCTGGAAATTTTCTGTTCATTTTTCTATCTACAGATTATCTGAAGTTTGTGGTAACCTTGGTCTTCTATACTAAAAGAATAATTTCATAGATGTGTTTTCTTGTTATCTTGTTAACAGGTTTCAGGTGAGGATATGTGGAGAGATAAGATTTAGGCAGCTGTCATTATCCTAGCTCTAACTAGAACTCAATACAACAGGTCTTCCTAAGAGTAAAGCTATGCTTTAAGATACTGGAAGATTCTTTAGCTTTGTTTTTATGCTCTTTGCAATCTCAATTTCCTAACCTAAAATTAACCTGAAATTTCCAGTTATCATCAGAATAAAGAACAATCACATTCATTTAGCAATATGAACTGAAATCTGAGTAATCCCATGTCTGCAAATGTAGTATATGAAAAAAGATGTTAATCAAAACAAAATTCTTGCTGAAAATTTGGAAACAACCTAAATGTGTAACAATCAGGAAATCGATCAATTCACTAGAGTACATCCACTTTATAAACTATGACACTGACATTAAATTATGGCTTTCAAAGTCTGAACAAAACAGAGATAATATATCAACTGCTGAGGAAGAAAAAGCTAAATAATCACAGCATGAGTGCAATGATGTTTTATAGTTAAATAAAAATTTTAAAAAGGAAATAATGCCAAATGTGAATAAGTTAACAAGGATAGATACAGACAATGAAAGCGTGAGTACCTTTTTCTGTCTTTCTCTGGAAAATGTAAAAAATAAGGAGAAAGTAATAAACCTGCCTTACTTTTTTAATAGCAAAAGAAGCCACTTATATTTTGACAATGGAGAAACTAAAATAAAGTAGAAAGTTTCCTTTTTAAAAAAATAACATAATGTTGCCACTTAAATCTATATACTACCAGATATGAGAGAGGAACAGTAACTATTTTGTCCATTTCTGAGGCAGAGAGCCTATATGTACAGCACGAAACCTTCCAGAGGTTCCTGTTTGCTCTGAAATAAAGTGTGGACCTTAAGCTCAAGGAAACTTGTATCTTAACAACTCTACTAGTGCTTTTCACATAGACAGCCAATTTTTAAAATGCTTTTTTAAATCAAATGATATTTGGTCATTGTAGAAAATTAGAAAATATAAAGATAAGCAAACATTTTTAATTAAAATGACCTCGTTACCTAGAAACTACCACTGGCAACATTTTAGAGTATACACAAAACATGTTAATTCACTTCAGTTTATTTTCATTCAGCCCTACGGCTTTAAATACTATCTACATGTTGATGACTTCCAAATATTTATCTCCAGATCGGGCTTCTCACTAACTCTAGACATAAATCCCACGGCCTACTCAACATCTGCACTTTCATGTCTAACAGACATCTCAAACTTAGCAAGCCTCAAACTAAACTCCTCATCTTCACCACCAAGCCTGCTCCACCCAGCTTTAACCACGGGACCTTGCTATCTGCATCAGGAGGCTTTGGTTCCATGACACATGGGCTCTTCCTTACGGCTGCTTGAGTATCCTCACAGCATGGCAACTGGCTTCCCCGCAAGGAACCGATCCAAAAGACAGAGCACGGCACAGTGCCTTTCAGGACCCAGCTTTGGGGTCACTGCCACCATTTCCACGATTCCATCACCATTTCCACCATATCTATCACTAGAAACAAGTCACTAACTACAGCCCGCATTCAAAGGGAAGGGAAATTAAGTTTCTCCTCTAGAAGAGAGAAACATCAAAGAATCTGTAGACATACTATAAAACCACCACAAAGTCTCAGATGATGGCAGTTTCATTCTTCCAGACATGCAGGTCCCTGGAGTTATGCTTGTCTCCTCTGGGGCACCACCACTTCACATCTAACCTGTCAGGAAATCATTCTGGTTCTGCTTTATATATTGAGTCTGACCATTTCTCTCCATTCTCCATGCTGCTACCACACTGCTGTGAAGGACAAGTCCATCTGTTTGCTGATTTACTGAAATAAGCTGCTTCTACTTTTGCCCCCTTAAGTCTATTCTTCACACAGCAGCCAGAGTGATCCTTTAGAATTAAAGTCAGATCACGTCTCTCCTCTCCTGAACCTTGCGTTGGCTCCCTATTCTTTCAGAAAAAAGCCAAAAGCTTTACATGGACATCCACACCACTACATAATCTGGCTTTATCACCACCTTGACCATTCTGCTTCATCTTCCTGGCCCTTCTTGCTATTTCTGTCATTATTCCAGCTGTTCCTTCTGCCTGCAACAGTCTGTCTTCAGATATCCACTTGACTAATCCCCTAACATCTTTCAAGTCTTTGTTCAAATCTCACTGTTTCAATAAAGTCCTTTTAGACCACTTTATAAAATACTATAAACTGCAGAGCCTGACAGTCATTCCTGATTTCCCTTACTTTGTTCTTTTTTTCCAAAGCACTTTTAGCCTAATGTAATCATTGTGGCGCAGTGGTAAAGAATCTGCCTGCCAATGCTGGAGACGCAAGAGACGCAGGCTTGATCCCTGGGTTGGGAAGATCCCCCTGGATATTGGCAACCCACTCCAGGATTCTTGCCTGGAAAATTTCATGGACAGAGAAGCCTAGTGGGCTAAAGTCCATGGAGTAGCAAAGAGTCTGACACAACTGAGCACACACATGTACATTAACTGATAATAGTCACTGTTTACGATGTGCTTCCTTTACTAGAATATAAGTTCCATGAGAGCAAGAATCTTGATCTGATCTGTTGCTCACAGATGTATCTCAAATGCCTAAAGCAGTGCCTAGTGAATGGGAGAAGCTCAACAAATATGTGTTGAATTAATGAACAGATATAACTTAAAAAATAATAATTTAGAAAAATTTTTCAGTTAGTAAAAATATATCTGGCAAATATCTTCCCATGCAACCTGAAATGGCTATTCAGCATATGACCATATAGCTATATCACAAGTTATCTAAACAATTTCCTTTAACTGAACATTTAAACAGTCACCAGCTTTTCTCTTTTATAAATGACGTAATGAACATCCGTTGATGTTTCATGACTTGTTTCCTTGGGAAATATTTCTAGAAGTAGAAATGCTGGGTCAAACAATATGTGCATTTTTAAGGATAAATATGTTACACTGCTTTTATCAGTAATGCGTAAGAATACACATTTCTCGACATGCTCACTGGGTTGGGTTATTAACGAATTTACAACAGATAAACCTGGGTTCCTATCTGGGTACTACCATTAATGAGCTTAAAATTACTGTATCTATAAAACAGGGATAATAATTACACCTACTTCACTCATCACTGTGAGAATTAAAGGAGACAAAATGTAGGAAAAGCACTTACACTACTTGGCACACAGTAAACATTCAATACCGCTATGTTTCTTTCTACCATTATCGGGACTTAAATCAACTGCAAAGTGCACAGTATTACAGGACGTCTACTTGTTACTATAATAAAGTATTTCTTTAAAGACGCAAGCAGGATTTTAGCTCCGGAACCAGGGCTGGAACTCGTGCCCTCTGCAATGGAAAGGAAGAGCCCTAACCACTCACCCTCCAGGGAATTCCCTCAACTTTTTAAATCATTTAATGATTTAACAACGAATTACAGATATTCCTAATACGATGCTTATAACTGGGAGGAACAATGTTATTACTACTCCGATCTCTACTTTGTTTTCCTTTTGACAGCAGGAAACCATAAACAATGTGTATTCCCGTCACCAAGATATGACACCAAAGGAAAGGAGGAAAACAAAAGTTTGCTAGGGAGTCAACTGTCTGTAAGCGTCTGATCAGAGAGCGGTGGCTACGCCCCGGGGCGGAGAGTAAACTAAGGATTCACCCCTTTCCTGATCCGGTGCCTCCTCTGAAAAGCCCAACTGTGACAACTTCCTTAAAGCATCGCTGGAAAAAAACAGTGCGAGTCACAGAGCAGGCTGTGGTTTGCCTTTGACACGTACACTCAGTGCACGCCACCCGAGCTCACACACAAACATTCACTCACACACACACTCACTCTCTCTCACACACACACACACACACACTGTCACACACACACAATCACTGTCACACATTCACACACGCGCAAACACACTGCCTCACACACACCCTCTCTCACAGTCACAGTCACACTCACACAGTTTCACACACACAGTCACACACTCTCACATTGTCTCACACTCTCACATTGTCACACTCTCACACAGTCACACGCTGAAACAGACTCACACTCACTCTGTCTCACACACACACACACACACACACACACACACACACACACTCTCTGACACCCTCGGCAGGCCCGGCTCCCCGCCTGAGCGCGCTCTCCTGCGCAGGTGCGGCCCCCGAGCTCAGGGTCCTCCGCGGCCTCGGGCCGCCCCGTGTCCTGGGACTCGGCTCCTCTCACGTTCGACCCCACGCCTGACCCACGCCCCTCAAGAAGCCCACCGCCGACCCCGCCTGCTCGAGCACCGCGCACCCCGAGGCCGACGGCGAGCCCCGGGCCCCCGCGCCCGCGCCGCACCCACCGAGTTCCTCGCGCCCAGCCGCCTCGGCCGCCGCCGGCGCCGCCGCTTCCATCGCTCGGGGGTCTCCAGGACGCCGCCGCTTCGGGGCGCGCGCTCCCGCGGCTGCGTGGCCGGCTGCAGGCCCGGGGCGCCTGCTGAGCCAGCCCGCTGCCCGCCCCCCGCCTCTCGGCCGCCGAGCATGCGCACTGCGCGGCGCGCCGGCCGAGCCCGCCCTGAGCGCCGGGGCAGGGAGCCCGGGGCCGGGAGCTGGAGCTGAGGATGGGCGGGGCGCACCGGGACGGAGGCGCTTCGGGGACAGCTGGGGACCGAGCGAGACCCGGGCCTTACGGGCGGGGGCGGGGAAGGGAGAGGCGCTCAGTCCTGTCCGCTTCTGCGACCCATTGCACTGTACAGGACATGGAACTATCCAGGCCACAGTCCTGGAGTAGGGAGACCTTCCCTTCTCCAGGGGATCTTCCCAACCCAGGGATCGAACCCACGGCTCCCGCGCTGCAGACGGATTCTTTACAAACTGGGCCACCATGCGGGGCCGGGGAGGGTGCCTTTAAATATAACCACGAGCTTAAATTTGAGGAGCCCATGTATTTGCAAGGCTTTAGCATTCTGAATTCTTGTCTGGAAAATTCCATGACAGAAGAGCCTGGCGGACTACGGTCCATGGGATCGCAAAGTGTTGGACACGACGGAGCGACTAACACACACACAGAGAGCATTCTGAATTCTGTGGCTCAATGGTAAACAATCCGCCTGCCAAAACAGGTTTGATCCCTGCATGGGGAAGATCCCTGGAGGAGAAAATGGCAACCAACTCCATATTCTTGCCACGAAAATCCCATGGACAGAGAACCTGATGGGCTAGCCCATAGGGTCGCAGAGAATTGGACAGGACAGGACTGAGCAAGAACGCAATCATTCTATAAGGCACCTTGAAGAATGCGAAGTAGAGGGCATTTGCCCCATCCGTGTTGAAGTTCTGATCACTCCTTGGCTGTTGACCTCTCTGTGCATCTATTTAGAGCTTTAGTGTCCCCTCAGGAAGCACTTCATTTAGTCAGTCTCACTTTTAAGGACTTTTTTTCAGTGCCCTTCACAGATGTTTACCCTTACCACAGTGCTGAAAGGAAATTAAGGTTAAGACTAATACTGATGCAGTGTCAAATATTCTTAAGCACTGTACATGGATTGTCTTCTTTTATTCAGATGATAAGCCTCTGCAATAATTCTAATGTGTTTGTCCATTTTCATGCAGAACTAAGCACACAGAGCTAAGTAACACTTGTCCAAGGATAGTAATGTAATAAATGGCAAATATGGACTTCTAACTGCAGCTAGAGCCAGGGTTTCCAGTATGCAAAGCTGGTCCCTCGGGACTACATCACTGGATGAGTAAGGTTTGGGGATTAAATAAAAATAATTTTCTGTTTTCTGGGTTTATTTTTTGCATGGTTTTTTGTGTGGGTTTTTTTTTTTTTTCTTTTTGTCCATTCTATTTCCCTAGGGTCTTCTGAGGCAAATTGATTTGTTGTTGTTGTTTGGTTGTGGCTGGGGTTGGGGGCAGTGTCTAATTTCTAGGATCACTGAGTCAACGAGCTCTAAGGGCACTCAGGAAGGAGAACAATACCTGCTATCTAGCAACCATCAGCCACTCCCTACCCTGAGCCCTGGGGGAGGACACTCAGGATATAAAAGCAAAGGAAACTGCCCCCATCTGCAATGGGCATATCAAAGGAATGATTTTAGAGAGCCCAGACTCTTGCATCTTCCCTTTCACAGAAAAGTACTAAAAGCACTAAACTTGGCCTTGGAATACAGAATGAAGCAGGGCAAAGGCTAACAGCTTTGCCAAGAGAATACACAGGTCATAGCAAACACCCTCTTCCAACAACATAAGAGAAGACGATACACATGGACATTACCAGATGGTCAACACTGAAATCAGATTGATTATATTCTTTGTGACTAAAAATGGAAAAGCTCTATACGGGCAGCAAAAACAAGACTAGGTGTTGACTGTGGCTCAGATTGTGAACTCCTTATTGCCAAATTCAGATTTAAATTGAAGAAAGTAGGGAAAACCATTAGACCATTCAGGTATGACCTAAATTAAATTCCTTACAACTATATAGTGGAAGTGACAGATTGAAGAGATTAGATCTGATAGACAGAATGCCTGAAAAACTATGGACGGAGGTTCCTGACATTGTACAGGAGGCAGTGATCAAGACCATCCACAAGAAAAAGAAATGCAAAAAAGAGAAAATGGTTGTCTGAGGAGGCCTTACAAACAGCTATAAAAAGAAGAGAAAGGCAAAGGAGAAATGGAAGAGTATACGCATTTGAATGCAGAGTTCTAAAGAATAGCAAGGAGAAATAAGAAAACTTTCTTCCTGGATAAATGCAGAGAAATAGAGGAAAACAATAGAATGGGAAAGACTAGAGATCTCTTCCAGAAAATTAGAGAAACCAAGGGAACATTTCATGCAAAGATGGACACAATAAAAGACAGGAATGGTATAGACCTAACAGAAGCAGAAGATATTAAGAAGAGGTGGCAAGAATACACAGAAGAGCTACACAAAAGAGATCCTCTCGACCCAGATAATCACAATGGTGTGATCACTCACCTAGAGCCAGACATCCTGGAATGTGAAGTCAAGTGGGGCTTAGGAAGCATCACTAGGAACAAAGCTAGTGGAGGTGATGGGCTTCCACTTGAGCTTTTTCAAATCCTAAAAGATGATGCTTATTAAAGTGCTACATTCAATCTGCCAGCAAATTTGGAAAATTCAGCAGTGGCCACAGGACTGGAAAAGGTCAGTTTTCATTCATCCCAAAGAAAGGCAATGCCAAAGAATTCTCAAACTACCACGCAATTGCATTCATCTCACACGCTAGCAAAGTAATGCTCAAAATTCTCCAAGCCAGGCTTCAAGTGGACCGTGAACTTCCAGATGTTCAAGCAGGATTTAGAAAAGGCAGAGGAACCAGAGATCAAAGTGCCAACATCTGAAGGATCATCAAAAAAGGAAGATAGTTCCAGAAAAATATCTATTTCTGCTTTATTGACTATGTCAAAGCTTTTGACTCTGTGGATCACAACAGAAATTTGTGGATCACAATTGCAGAAATTTCTTCAAGAGATGGGAATACCAGATCACCTAACCTGCCTCCTGAGAAATCTGTATGCAGGTCAAGAAGCAACAGTTAGAACTGGACATGGAACAACAGACTGGACAGGGAGGCCTGGCGTGCTGCAGTCCATGGGGTTGCAAAGTGCTGGACATGACTGACTGACTGAACTGAGATGAACTGAACTGAACAGCCATCAGCCACTCCCTACTTTGAGCCCTGAGGAAGGCCACTGAGGATGTGAGAGCAAAGGAAACTGGCCCCCCGTCAGCGAAGAGCAAAGCAAAGGAATGATTTTAGTGAGCCATCCTCTTGTATCTTCCCTTACACAGAAAAGCACTAAAAGCACTAAATTTGAATTATCTGCTTTTCTCTGATTAACAATGACCATTTGATGTTCATGCTACCTGCCCTTTGTCACAAACACCTGGTTCCCACCACTACCACCACCGCCTCTTGGAGCAGCTCTCTCAGGGTTACTTGAGATGCTGTCTCTAGAACTTGAAGTCCTAAAAATTTCTGCCAATTAAAACATGAATCTCAACTTTTAGGTTGTGAATATTTTTTAAGTCGACAGTGATAAGTACTTTAAATGCTAATATTTTAAAGGTACACAGTTAAGTAATATCTTGGAGAAGGAAATGGCAACCCACTCCAGTGTTCTTGCCTGGAGAATCCCAGGGACGGGGGAACCTGGTGGGCTGCCGTCTATGGGGTCACACAGAGTCGGACACGACTGAAGTGACCTAACAATAGCAAGTAATATCTTTGTTTCCTCCTGTTTTATCCTTTTGTGAGTTTTACTGTGGTTTGCCAACACCATTTTTTTTCCCTTTTGATCAACCCCAATTACTTTGAAACGTACACACGCAAGCACCAAAGAAAGGTTTTATGTGAAATGTTCTAGACACATAACAACGATATAGGGAAGATAGAGAAGAAAGAGCTCCATCACGGATCATAAGCCATGTTGGGGTGGGGTACCTGTTTTAGATCAGTGGGAGAGAATATGCACATCAGACAGGTAATTGTCCCAGAAACCACCCATTGTAATGAGAACACTTGGGACAGTGTCTTGAAAGAGCAATATTATCCTTTGAGAGTTGTTGTTGTTGTTCCGTCACTCAGGCCTGTCCCACTCTCGACCCCATGGACTGCAGCACTCCAGGCTGCCTTGTCCTTCACCATGCCCCAAAGCTTGCTGAAACTCATGTTCATTAAGTCAGTGATGCCATCCAAAAATCTTGTCCCCTGTCATTCCCTTCTCCTTCTGCATTCATCTTTTCCAGCATCAGGGTCTTTTCAAATGAGTCGGTTCTTATACAGACTTTTGTTGGCAAAGTAATATCTCTGCTTTTTAATATGCTGACTGGTTTTTCATAGCTTTTCTTCCAAGGAGCAAGTCTCTTTTAATTTCATGGCTTCAATCACCATTTGCAGTGATTTTGGAGCCCAAGACAATAAAGTCTGTCACTTTGCTGTTTCCATTGCATCCCCTTCTATTTGCCATGAAGTGATGGAACCAGATGCCATGAACTCAGTTTTTTTGAACGTTGAGTTTTAATCCAGCATTTTCACTCTCTTCTTTCACCTTCATCAAAAGGCTCTTTAGTTTTTTGCTTTCTGCCAGGAGGGGAGGGTAGTGTCCTCTGCATCTCTGAGGTTATTGGTATTTCTCCTGGTAATCTTCATTCCAGCTTGTGCTTCATCCAGCCTGGCATTTTGCTTGATGTCCTCTGCATATAAGTTAAATAAGCAAGGTGAAAGTATACAGCCTTGATGTACTCCTTCCCCAATTTGGAACCAGTCCATTGTTCCAGGTCCAGTTATAACTGTTACTTCTTGACCTACATACAGGATTCACAGGAGGCAGGTAAGGTGGTCTGGTATTCCTATCTCTTGAAGAATTTTCCACAGTTCGTTGTGATCCACACAGTCAAAGGCTTTAGCACAGTCAGTGAAGCAGAAGTAAACGTTTTTCTAGAATTATCTTGTTTTTTCTATAATCCAACAGAATTTTGCAATTTGATCTCTGGTACTTTTGCCTTTTCTAAATCCCACTTGAACATCTGGAAGCTCTTCGTTCATGTACTGTTGAGGCCTGACTTGGAGAATTTTGAGCATTACTTTGCTAGCCTGTGAAATGAGTGCAAGTGTGCAGCAGTTTGAACATTCTTTGGCATTGCCTTCTTTAGGATTGGAGTGAAAACTGACCTTTTCCAGTCCTGTGGCCACTGCTGAGTTTTCCAAATTGGCTGGCATATTGAAGGCAGCACTTTCACAGCATCATCTTTTAGGGTTTGGGATAGCTCAGCTGGAATTTCATCACCTCCACTAGCTTTGTTCACAGCAATGCTTCCTAAGGCCCACTTCACTTCACAGTCCAAGATATCTGGCTCTAGGTGAGTGATCACACCATCGTGGTTATCTGGGTCATGAAGACCTTTTTTGTACAGTTCTTCTGTGTATTCTTGCCACCTCTTCTTAATATTTTCTGCTTCTGTTAGGTCCCTACCATTTCTGTCCTTTATTGAGCCCATCTTTGCATGAAATGTTCCCTTGATATCTCATTTTCTTGATGAGATCTCTAGTCTTTCCCATTCTATTGTTTTCCTCTATATCTTTGCACTGTTCACTTAGGAAGGCTTTCTTTGAGTGTTAAATAGAATCAAAAGCCATTGTCCTCAATCTTAGCATCAGGATAAGCAGATCTGGCAATGTGAAAGAAAAGAAACCTGACCTGTAATGGAAATCTGGGCTGAAGCAAGCAGCCTGTCTCAATATCTTTACAGACTGATATGGAAATAAGGGATAGGGTGATCATAAAATTCAAGAGAATATATGGTTTCATATTTCACTACTTGAGAAACTACTGTGACTTCTGCTCCACATCTTGTAAAACTGGAAGAAGAGGTAGGAAAAAACTGTATTAGAATAACGATATTATAAAGAATCTGACAGAACCCTAGCAATTCCTTTTTTTCTTTTCCCTCACTTTAATGCCTTGGACCATATCTCAATTGCTTCCTCGTTTGTAACAACCAAACTTTGTTCATATCTCTGTTATAACACCTCACTCCTTATAATTATTTCCATGCCTGAGTCTTATGCTTGTCGACTTAAAAAAATATTCACAACCTAAGAGTTGAGAGTTACATTTTACTTTGCGGAAATTTTTAGAACTTCAAGCCTGGGAGACAGCTTGAGTAACCCTGAGAAAACTGCTCTGAGGAGGTGAGTGGGAGAGCCAGGTTATATATAGAAGTTTTGCAACAAAGGGCAGGTAGTCTGAACATCAAAAGACTATTGTTAACTAAAGAAAATCAAGTCAAGGGACTTAGACCTTTTCTGTGTATGGGAAGATGCAGGAGTCTGTGCTCCCTGAAATCATTCCTTTCATATGCCCCTCAGCTGTCCCGGCCAGTGTCCTGTATATTCACATCCTGAGCTCTCTTGGGACTGCCTGCAGTCTGATGGTTGCTAAATGGCAGGAATTCTTCTCCTTCCTGGGTACCCGTAGGGCTCACCAGCTTTTTTTGAGGGCTACAATCACTGATGATGGTGACATCCTTATTTACTGATATGACAGGAAATATATCATTTCCCATATACTGTGACTGTTTGCACAGAGAAGCTGTATCTTTGTCTCTGCCTTTGTCTCAATAAGACCTTACAGATTGCCCTGCATGTATCAGTGGTTCAATAAATAGGTGCTAAAAGTCATTGAATATGGCCTTATTTAGAAAGCTTTAATTTAGCCAAACACATTTATGAAGCACCGTCCCTGCGCCAGGGACTGTGCTAGATGTAGGGTCTACAATGGCAAAGAACACTGGTATGCACTGGAATTCAAAGTGCAATACAAGAGCTTGCAAAAGAAAAGAACTAAGCAAAATATTTACTATGTGATTACAACGTTAGTGAAGAAAATACTAACAGGATGCTATTGGAGAACCTACTTTAAGATTGAGTAGGCAGGACAGCCTTCTCAGATGACATTTAAGCTGACACCTCTGGGTTAGAAGAAATTGGTTCAGTTCAGTTCAGTCATTTAGTTGTATCCAACACTTTGTGACCCTGTGGACTGCAGCACTCCAGGCCTCCTGTCCATCACCAACTTCTGGAGCTTGCTCAAACTCATGTTCATTGAGTCGGTGATGCCATCCAACCATCTCATCCTCTGTTGTCCCCTTCTCCTCCCAACTTCAATCTTTCACAGCATCAGGGTCTTTTCCAAGGAGTCAGTTCTTCACATTAGATAGCCAAAGTATTGGAAGTCCTTCCAATGAATATTCAAGACTGATTTCCTTTAAGATTGACTGGTTGGATTTCCTTGCAGTCCAAGGGATTCTCAAGAGTCTTCTCCAACACAACAGTTCAAAGGCATCAATTCTTTGGCGCTCAGCTTTCTTTGCGATTCAACTCTTATCCACTCAAGACTACCGGAAAAAATGTAACCGACTATACAGACCTTTGTTGGCAAAGTAATATTTCTACTTTTTAATATGCTGACTAAGTTAGTCATAGCCTTTCTCCCAAGGAGCAAATATCTTTTAATTTCATGGCTGCAGTCACCATCTGCAGTAATTCTGGAGCCCCCCAAAAGAAAGTTTGTCACTGTTTCCCCATCTATTTCCCATGAAGTGATGGGACCAGATGCCATGTTCTTCGTTTTCTAAATATTGAGGTTTAAGCCAACTTTTTCACTCTCCTCTTTCACTTTCCTCAAGAGGCTGTTTAGTTCCTCTTCACTTTCTGCCATAAGGGTGGTGTCATCTGCATATCTGAGGTTATTGATATTTCTCCCAGTGATCTTGATTCCAGCTTGTGCTTCATCCAGCATGGCATTTCATAGGATATACTCTGGATATAAGTTAAATAAGCAGGGTGAAAATATACAGCCTTGACGTACTCATTCCCCAATTCGGAACCAGTCAATTGTTCCATGTCTGGTTCTAACTGTTGCTTCTTCCTGACTTGCATACAGGATTCACAGGAGGCAAGTCAGGTGGTCTAGTATTCCCATCTCTTGAAGAATTTCCAGTCTGCCGTGATCCACACAGTCAAAGGCTTTAGCACAGTCAATGAAGCAGAAGTAAACGTTTTTCTGGAATTCTCTTGCATTTTCTATGATCCAACAGAATTTGGCAGTTTGATCTTTGGTACCTCTACCTTTTCTAAATTCAGCTTGAACATCTGAAAGTTCTCCGTTCATGTAATATTGAAAACTAGCTTGGAGAATTTTGAGCATTACTTTGCCAGCATGTGAGATGAGTGCAATTATGCGATAGTTTGAACATTCTTTGGCATTGCCTTTCTTTGGGATTGGAATGAAAACTGACCTTTTCCAGTTGAGCTATTTCAAATCCTAAAAGATGATGTTATTAAAATGCTGCACTCGATATGCCAGCAAATTTGGAAAGTTCATCAGGGTCCACAGGACTGGAAAATGTTAAACGGAATTGGTTAGATTTATGTAAGGAGAAGACCAGCCAAGGCTTTGAGAATAACCTTCCCCATTTTACAGATGGAGAAAGGGTTGTGTTTTATATATGTTGATTTGAGATAACTATGGAACATTTGAATAGCATTATCTTTTATACAGTAGTTATAACTCAAAATTTTCTTCATGTGTAAAATAGTATTACCAACCTCACAGGTTGTTGTGACAATTTAATGAGGTAAAGTATTTAGAGCATTAGCCCATTACCAAGTTCACAGTGCCAACTAAAAAATACAGTCACAACTGAATGCTGACAGTTATATTTATTTGGTGGGAATTTTTAAGACTTCAAGCCCCAGAGGCAGCATCCCAAGTAACTCTGAGAAATTGCTCCAACAAGGTTGCACAGGGAACTTCTATATAAAAGTTTGCAACACAAAGGGCAGGTCATCTGAACATCAAGGATTATTGTTAATTAAGGAAAACCAGATATCTCAAGTTAAGGACTTTAGTGCTCCTCTATGTATAGAAAGAGGCAGGCATCTGGGCTCACTGAATTCATTTGTTTCATAGGCATCTTGGCTATCTGGGGCCAAATTTTGCTTCCGGATTGTTCGCATACTTAGTTCCTGGTTCAGCACAGGGAGTGGCAGATGGGGCTGATGGCATGTGCTTTCTTACATTCTCCCAGCTCCTCAGTGCTCACTCTTTCTGCTTACAAGAAAGTGACTGTGCCTGTCCAGTACCCTGCATTGTTCTTCCTAGGCTCAAAAATTTACATTCATAAGGCTGGAACCCCTAATGGCTATGATATACTTGCTTACCTCTGTGGCGGGAAATACTCCATTTCACAACAGAAA
Source organism: Madoqua kirkii (assembly GCA_006408675.1). NCBI lineage: Eukaryota > Metazoa > Chordata > Mammalia > Artiodactyla > Bovidae > Madoqua > Madoqua kirkii. The sequence continues at coordinate 1,924 of SJYC01039077.1, read as the reverse complement.
GCATCAAATAAACCAAGCATATTAGTTAAGTGTTTTGTTTTTTTTTCTTAATAGCACTAGAGAGAGAGGCCAATTTAAATTAAGACAAAGATAGACTTTAATGAGAATATTGAGATCCCAAGAACAGAGAGGTGCCTAGCTTTAGGACAAGCTGATTTTGATGTCTCTGAGACTCTATCTCCTTCTCTGGCCATTGCTTTACACTGTGTACCTGCTTGTGTATCTGTGCAGGTTTTTGCTAAATTCATCTGCTTCTCAGGTTTTCCCAGCAAGAAACATGGTTCCTAGAACTTGCAGTTTCTGTGTTCAGGTGTCCAGAAAGATACTCGTGTCTTCTTTTTTTTTTTTTCCAAGTTTTTAAATTTCCCAGGAAAAATATGTGATTAGATTAGGTTCCAATTGGACTAGATCAGGTTCTCACCCAAGACTAATCAAATGAGGTGTGAACAAATTCATATATATTACAGGTACTGATGAAATTGGGCTTGGAAGATCAGATCCTAAAGATTCTGCCTGCAATGCAGGAGATTAGGGTTCAGTCCATGACTCAGGAAGATCTCCTGGAGAAGGAAATGTCGACCACTCCAGTATTCTTGCTGGGAGAATTCCATGGACAGAGGAACCTGGTGGGCTATAGTCCATGGGGTTGCAGAGAATCAGACATGCCCAGGCAACTAACATACATACACACTGATGAAATTATGTAGATGATAGTGTGACGAAGGGAACAGTTTCCAAAAAGAGAAATTTAACAGACCAAATCTTAGGTGTTTATTTTACTGTGATTCTCCTCTGTGTGAAATATTACTTTATTAATGTGTCTCATGCTCAGTTGTGTCCACCTCTTTGTGACCCCATAAACTGTAGCCCACCAGGCTTCTCTCTCCATGGAATTCTCCAGGCAAGAATACTGGAATGGGTTGCCATTCCCTTCTCCGTGAGATCTTCCTGACCCAGGGATCAATCCTGGGTCTCTCCAGTGCAGGCAAATTCTTTACCATCTGAGCCACTAGGGAAGTCCAATTATATACCTTAAGTACATTTCATCCTCTTATGTTTTCAATGAATATAGATATAATTTTTTACCATCTTCTAACTAATATCTACCTTAATGATGTCTTTATTCTATTGAGAATTTAGGAAACATGCTAATCAGCACTGATTCTTTTAAGAGTTTCTTTGAAGTAATTGCTACTGATAACCTCATTTTTATCACCAATAAGTTTCTTTTATTTAACTCTTTGTGACTGATTTAGTGATTAAAATTAACTGAAAACTGTGACTAGAAGTAAAAGAATGCAAGTAGAAAAAGGTAACTAAAATACTGATATTCTCAAATAAATTTTTTAAAGTGCACTTATAAAATAAGAATATAATGCCATAGGAAAAGGAATGTTCAGAGAACAAACAGAAAGACAAAAAGAAAGAAAAATAGAAAAAATAATTAATGCTTCATCTAGCAGGTTCGAGGTGAAGGAAAAACCAAAGCAATAATACAACAGAATTTCTCATAATTGCAGGGTATTTTTTTTTCTAAATTAGAAGAATTGCCCAATACAATACTGAATGCCCAATACCACAGATAAAAACAGGCTTAAGCCAAGATAAAATTGTAAACTTTTATTTTCTTTTTGTGTAACAAAGTTTTATTAAAGTTTAAAGGAGATAGAGGAAGCTTCTGACATAGGCATCAGAAGGGGACAGAAACAGTACCCACCTGCTGGTCTTTAGGTGGATGTTATATAGTCATCAGCAGTCTGTTAATGAAAGAAAAGAATGTCTCAAAATTTAGAATGGCACCAGGCCTCTCACCCATAGGATGTATTTTGCAATAATCTTGACTCCAAATGGTTCATACTGGGCCATAAAAGGATTAACTTGAATCCTGAAGAAGGGCAGTTCAGTTCAGTTCAGTCGCTCAGTT
>SJYC01039075.1:0-13874 GCA_006408675.1 Madoqua kirkii | reverse complement strand
AAGGAAAATTGCTTCCCAATATAGTATTGCCCTCTGCCATACACGAACATGTCACCCATAGGCATACATGTGTCCCCTGCCTCTTGAACCTCCCTCCCACCTTCCAACCCTTCCTACCTCTTCAGGTTGTTAAGATCCCTGGTTTGAGTCCCCCGAGTCATGCAGCAAATCCCCACTGGCTCTGTTTCACACATGGTAGTGTATATGCTTCCGTGTTATTCTCTCATCTGTCCCAGCCTCTCCCTCCTCCCCCAGACCACATCTGTAAGTCTGTTCTCTGGGTCTGAGTCTCTGCTGTTGCCCTGTAAATATGTTCATCACTGCCATCTTTCTAGATTTCATATACACATATTAATATATGATACTTGTTTTTCTTTCTGACTCACTTCACTCTGTAATAGGCCTGTCTCTTATACACATCTCTCATACACACTCCCAGTCAGTGTGATGACCCCCCCACACACACATACTCACACACACACTCACACACACACTCACACACACACACTGATACACACACACACTCACACACACTCAAAGTCAGTGTGATGATCTCCACCTACACACACACTCACACACACTCACAGTCAGTGTGATGACCACCTACCTACACATATACACACTCACACACATTCCAAGTCAGGGTGATGACCTCCACCTACACACACACACACACACACACACACACACACACACACATACACACTCATACATACTTACAGTCAGTGTGATGACCCCCTACCTACACACACACACACACACACACACACACACACACACACACTCTCTCTCTCGCTCTCTCTCTCTCTCTCTCTCTCTCTCCCAGTTCAAGTATTAGCTTCAGTGTACAGGCTGAGTCCACACCTCTCTGTGGTTACGGAGCCTGACTTTTCTTAGCTGACCCAGTGCCTGACTTGCTCTTTCAATTGAGAAGCCTACTCTTACATTAGGTCACAGTACAGAGACTTACTGAATAGCTCGATCACTTCCAGATTAATCCGCATGTCCTGAGGATCATTGTACTTGCTCTCAGGATTTACACCTTCTCTTCTAACACGAAACTGCAGTTGAAAAGAATGGCTGCCTCTGACCATGTCACCAGTGGGATGGTCTATACTCTGATAGCTAAGGTCCTAGTTTGCCTGGGATAGCCCCAATTTACTCTGTTGTTTGGCAGGTCCCAGTTTGAATAGTAAGACATATGGCCACCCTCAGCACAGTGCTAGTCACCTTCCAACATGCAGGCATGTGCCCAGAGAGCCACTCTCATCCCTTGTCCCAGCAAACTAGATCTACATTTCTGCTACTGTTCGCAGGGACATAATGATGGGCCAATACTGTCACCCCCACCAGCAGTGCAGATTTGGGTAAGGCCACTGTTCTTTGAAGGGCTTCCCAGGTGACTCAGTGGTAAAAGAATCTTCCTACCAATGCAGGAAGCACAGGAAATGCCAGCTTAATCCCTGGGTAGGGAAGATCCCCTGGAGAAGTAAATGGCAACACATTCCAATATTGCCTGGAACATCCCACGGACAGAAGAGCCTGGTGGGCTACAGGGGATCTCAAAGAGCCAGACACGACTGAGTGAGCACACACACACTGCTCTCTGAAATTCATCCTTTGAAAACAATTTAAATAACTACCTGGCTGACAATAACAACAAACCTATGCATTTTGACTTTAACAGTGTTACACTTTTCAAAGAGCCCAGCTAACAGCATCACAAATTCTGCCCTTGCTCAGCAGCTGTGGTCTTGAATTCTCAGGGGGAAATTTGAGTACCTGGAGCTGCTACCCAGTGACCCATTTCCTCTTTACAAGGCTCAGAAACAATTGGAGAGGTGTGCTAACCAAATGTCAGACATAAAAGTGACAATAAGCAAACAACAGGAAGAAAGAAGACAAGACAGGTCAGAAGCAGCCCCACACCTCACACCTGCTCCAGGGGCAGACAGGCCATGGAGTCCTGGCAGACTGTATGTACTACTTGTGTTAATGTCTTCTTCTCCTAGCTTTAATTGAAAATCTCTCGCTACTTTTACTTTAAAGGACTCTGAGTCAGGCTTCTCCCCTGCTCAATTCTGAGACAAAAACATGCTGGGCAAGAAGGCTGGAAATGCCCTTTAACTTCTGGGTCTAGCTGGGTTGGCAAGAAATACAGATCATTTAGAACTCAATTTAAAGGAGTGAAAATATGAGAATATACTATGAACAAGACCAAGTGGGGACTCTAGGGTTTTGAATATAATGTATTCCTTGACCAACACAGAGTTCACCAACAAAATTGCACTTACCAGGAGAGGTGAGGGAAGGATAAAAATAAGTAGAAAATGAAATAGAATCTGACAAGTATCCTAAAGGAGTAGAAATAAGTGCAATGGAAACAAAAAAAGGAGAGAGTAGTTTTGACTTAGGGGAAGGTAAAGATTCATGGAGGTAGAAGTTTTTAATTTATATTCTCATAATAAAAAACTTCCACTAGTATTTATGGAGGGTTTATTAACACTCAAGAACTATTCTGAGTACTTTAAATGTATTTTTATCTAAATCAGTCTCATTTAAACTTGCCCTTGAATGAAAGTTATAATTAAGAGAAACAGAAACGAAGAAGAAAGGGTATTCCTAGAAGCAGGAACAAACTGATGAAAGATGTAACATTGGGAGGCATTCAGGAAACAGCGATGGTCATCATCAGTCGGGCAGATTTGGGGTATGTAAAGAACAGGGAGGTGAGGCTTAAAGCAAAAAATTGGTGCCTAAAGTATCACAATAAAAAAGTTGAGGTTTATTCACTAGGCATTGAGGTCCCGTAGCTGCAGTGACTCAGTCATCAGAATCGCTTGAGGGGCTTTCTCAAAACACACATGCCCTTGTCCTACTCCCAGAGACTAAGTCTCATTCGCAGTTGAGTATTTCAAAACTCCTGGGTGATTCTAGGGGACATCCCAGTCGAGAACCACTAACCTTCCGGGAACTGCTATGACTGGAACTCAGTTCTAAGAAGACATAAGCAGCAATGCAGAGGGGAAGCAGGTGGGGCCCAGCCTGAGTGCAGGGTGCTGAGCTAATAAACCCTGCGATACAAACGCCATGGGAGGAGGCCTGATGTCAGGTGAATAGCAGGGGGGTTCTGCTGAGGTGATCAAAGGACAATGCTAGGATTGGCCAGATGGAAGGAGGGAGTGATATAACTCTGACATTTAAGCCCAAGTTGGGGGGATGGTACTGGTCTTGGCAGAGATGAGAAAGATAGAAAAATTCATATCTGAAAGCTAGCATGTTGAGTCCGATTTTGAACATGCTGAATTGAGATGACCACGAGGGACCTTATGTGGAAAACCGCACCAGACAATAGAAATGCACATCTGGCCCTTGTCCCTGGAAACCCTCAGTTCTGGGCAATGTAGGACAGATGATCACCCCACCACCCTGAAAGAAAGAGCACACCAATGTTATGTGGCAGCCTGGATGGGAGGGAGTTTGGGGGAGAATGGGTACATGTATATATATGGCTGAGTCCCTTTGCTGTTCACCTGAAATTATCACAACATTGTTCGTTAATTGGCTATACCATCAAAAGAAAATAAAAATTGTAAAAATAATAAGAGTTTTATCTTACAGTTAGAAAGTTTAAAAGAAATGATTTTAAGAAAGTTTAAAAGAAAATCTACTGACATGGAATAGCTACTAAATAAATGGCTCTTGCTGTCAGAAAAGAAAAAAGTAACGGTGGCCTTAGAATGTTTATTAGATAGCCTAAGATTTAATACTTCCCCCTCACCAATGCTTATTTATTTTTAATTGAAGGAAAATTGCTTCCCAATATAGTATTGCCCTCTGCCATACACGAACATGTCACCCATAGGCATACATGTGTCCCCTGCCTCTTGAACCTCCCTCCCACCTTCCAACCCTTCCTACCTCTTCAGGTTGTTAAGATCCCTGGTTTGAGTCCCCCGAGTCATGCAGCAAATCCCCACTGGCTCTGTTTCACACATGGTAGTGTATATGCTTCCGTGTTATTCTCTCATCTGTCCCAGCCTCTCCCTCCTCCCCCAGACCACATCTGTAAGTCTGTTCTCTGGGTCTGAGTCTCTGCTGTTGCCCTGTAAATATGTTCATCACTGCCATCTTTCTAGATTTCATATACACATATTAATATATGATACTTGTTTTTCTTTCTGACTCACTTCACTCTGTAATAGGCTCTAGGTTCATCTACCTCATTAGAACTGATTCAAATGTGTTTGTTTTTATGGCTGAGTCATATTCCACTGTATATATGTACCACTGTTTTTTTATTCATTCATCTGATGAACATCTAGATTTCTCCCATGTCCTAGCTATTGTAAATCATGCTGCAGTGACCATTCGGGTACATGTGCCTTTACCAATTTTGGTTTCCTCAGGGTATATTCCAAGCAGTGGGATTGCTGCTGGTGGTTCTACTCCCAGTTTTTTGAGGAATCTCCATACCATCTTCTATAGTGGCTGTATCAATTTACATTCCCACCAACAGTGCAAGAGTGTTCCCTTTTCTCCACATCCTCTCCAGCATTTATTGTTTGTGTATTTTTATGATGGCCATTCTGATTGGTGTGAAGTGATATATCTCATTGTCATTTTGATTTGCATTTCTCTAATAATGAGAGATTTAACACTTGTAATTATTCACAAGTCCTTTTTAAGGAGACTTTTCACTATGATCCCATTCAAGGATAGAATTATTAACAATAGCTATAATAATGCATTCATTGATCAGCTGCTACATTCTAGGCGGTTTGATAAGTTAATGCAGCAATGCTATGAGATTAACATTATTATTCCCTAGCCAAGGTCTAGTTCCAGTGTCATCCATGTGGACAGATGAAAATCAAGAAACTTACAATTTATTCTATAAATTACAACCAAAGCAACTGATAAACTTAGAATAGGAAGATACTCCCTACATACAAATTCCTATCCTAAATCAACAGCATGCATCATTTTTTATGGCTGAATACTAGAAGTATTCCACTAATGGTAGGAGGGAGACAAGCCAGCTACCACTGTTATTATTTAATTCCATTCTAGAAGTTTTAGACTGTAAAATAAAAATATTTTAAAAGATTAAATAAATAAATAAAAATCATGATTGTCTACCCACAAAAGGTTTTCAAATGAATTATTGCTAGCTCTAATAAAAGATTTTACCTATATATCCAGAAGAATAACCACTAGAAAAATTTCTAGCTGAGTGTTACAGGGGAGTTTTATTTTCTTCTTTTTTGTGCTACAGTTGACATCCTAGGGATTCGAAGGGGTCCAAAAGAATTATCCTGAGACACCCTTATAAGCAGTAACTTTCCTCAGTGTTACTGAGTGCAGTTCATTTAAGAAGGGTAATACAGTAAGTCCCCCACATATAAAACTTAGTGAACTTTCAAAGATGTGAATGTCCCCTGTATGCTAGCTATCATACTGGACCACTATACTTGCCAAGGTACTATACTGTAAGATTCAAAATATTTTCTTTATTTTTTGTTTATTACAATTATTTGTGTCAAAAACACTATTGCAGTATAGTACTGTGTAGCTGATTGTGTTAGTTGGGTACCAAGGCTAACTTTGTTGGACTTATGAACAAATTGGTACTTAATGAGCATGCTCTGAGACTGGAACTCATTCATATATAGGGGACTTACTGTACAGGCATTTGGGACAACCAATCTTAGAAGGAGGGTAAGGAGTTTTATTGACTGGACATGAAACAACAGACTGGTTTCAAATAGGAAAAGGAGTACGTCAAGGCTGTATATTGTCACCCTGTTATTTAACTTATATACAGAGTACATCATGAGAAACACTGGGCTGGAAGAAGCTGGAATCAAGATTGCTAGGAGAAATATCAATAACCTCAGATATGCAGATGACACCACCTTTATGGCAGAAAGTGAAGAGGAACTATAAAGCCTCTTGATGAAAGTGAAAGAGGAGAATGAAAAAGTTGGCTTAAAGCTCAACATTCAGAAAACGAAGATCATGGCATCCAGTCCCATCACTTCATGGGAAATAGATGGGGAAACAGTGGAAACAGTGTCAGACTTTATTTTGGAGGGGCCTCCAAAATCACTGCAGTTGGTGATTTCTGCCATGAACTTAAAAGGCGCTTACTTCTTGGAAGAAAAGTTATGACCAACCTAGATAGCATATTCAAAAGCAGAGACATTACTTTGCCAACTAAGGTCCATCTAGTCAAGGCTATGGTTTTACCTGTGGTCATGTATGAATGTGAAAATTGGACTGTGAAGAAGGCTGAGCGCCGAAGAATTGATGCTTTCGAACTGTGGTGTTGGAGAAGACTCTTGAGAGTCCCTTGGACTGCAAGGAGATCCACCCAGTCCATTCTGAAGGAGATCAGCCCTGGGATTTCTTTGGAAGGAATGATGCTAAAGCTGAAACTCCAGTACTTGTGTGGTGTTGGAGAAGACTCTTGAGAGTCCCTTGGACTGCAAGGAGATCCACCCAGTCCATTCTGAAGGAGATCAGCCCTGGGATTTCTTTGGAAGGAATGATGCTAAAGCTGAAACTCCAGTACTTGGGCCACCTCATGTGAAGAGTTGACTCATTGGAAAAGACTCTAATTCTGGGAGGGATTGGGGGCAGGAGGAGAAGGGGACGACCAAGGATGAGATGGCTGGATGGCATCACTGACTTGATGGACGTGAATCTGAGTGAACTCCGGGAGTTGGTGATGGACAGGGAGGCCTGGCATGCTGCGATTCATGAGGTCGCAAAGAGTTGGACATGTCTGGACGACTGAACTGAACTGAACTTAGAGATAGAATTAGCTTTTTTATGTTCAAGAACCCCAAAAATTGGTAACTGTTAGATCCAAAAGAGGCCCCAGGAGAGAAAGTGATTGCAGCTTGGAGTTTGTAAGTTGCTAGACCCCTGGACCTGCCTTCAGAGGTTCATAATCACTCCAGCTCCCAGAAGGAGCTGTGCTGGGAAAGCTGAAGCACAGAAGAATTATATTTAACGTGATCCTATAATTTATTGATGGGCTTCCCTTGTGGCTCAGCAGTAAAGAATCCACCTGCCAGTACAGAGACACAGGTTTGATCCCTGGCTCAGAAGGTCCTCTGGAGGAGGAAATGCCAACCCACTCCAGTACATTTGCTTGGGAAATTCCGCAGACAGAGGAACCTTGTGGGATACAGTCCATGGGTTGCAAAGAGTCAGATATGACTTAGTGACAAAACAACAACAAAATAATTTACTGACAAACTGGAGACATTTTTTGAGGTTCAAGCAGGACTCTATAATTAGGCCCGGAGTCAACTACATGGCCCACCAGCGAATGTGCTCATGGGATGTGTGTGGCCAGCCTGGCGCCACTCTGCAGTGACCGCTCCTTCTCATGGTTCCGCCTGACCTTCTGGGATCAGGCTCCTGGTAGAACCTAGGAACCTCAGCTTTTCTCTCCTGGAGACATCGCTTGCTAATTCTTGGGTTCACATTGTAGGGAAGAACTGCATCAAAAATATATTAACAAATACATATATGCACTTTCGGCTTCTCTGATGGCTCAGCAGGTAAAGAATCCCCCTGCAATGCAGGAGACACAGGAGACATGGGTTTGATCCCTGGGTTGCGAAGATCTCCTGGAAAACAGAATGGCTGCTCACTCTAGTATTCTGCCTCCAGAATCCCACGGACTAAAGGGACTGGCGCGCTATAATCCAAAGGGTCTCAAAGAGTCATACATAACTGAATAACTAAGCATGCACACATGTGTGCACTTATGTACGTGTTTACTTGTATTTACAGAGAAGATATAGTTACCTGTATTTTTAAACCTTCTTCTAAAAACATGCCATTTCCATAGGAATAGTACACTGAATTTCCCAAGGCACATCAGTCTGTGTGTACTAATAAGGCTATTTTCTCATTAACTGCCAGTTTTCTCTGGCTCATTTCCCCACATTCCAATATCCACTAGCCTCTAAGAACCAATAGGAAGTGTTCATATGTTAACAGACTCTGCTGTCTGAGCTGCCTCTAGCTGATCTGTCAGGAGCTGGCATCTCTTCTGTGACTGCCAAGCACAGTGGTTCTCTCTGGGTGACAAAGCGACACAGCTTTGAAAACTGGTAACTGTAGTTACAGTGGGTACCTGCAGGGAACAAGTGTGGGAGGAAAAACTTAACCTTTTTAACTATGCCCTGTTGTGCCTTTTGAAACTTTGTCTATACTGACAATTCTTTCAGGTGGAGAAGAAGTCCCCAAAACCCAATAGCTGTGCAGGTAGCTGCGTAGGAGACAGCTAGAATGGCTCTCTGGTTTCTGATAGAAAAAGTCCAAAGCAAGTCTGCTTGTGCATCAGTGTGTTCCAGAACAGCCCTGGCATTTTAATTCTCAGTCCTTGCTCTATTCGGGCCCAAGATCAGCAGGTAGGAGTCATTTAAGGGACAAAGGGCAGCCACTCGCTCTAATTCCCTCTTCCTGCTGATGCTTAAGGCTTTGTGCTGTGGTGAGTCACACTCATTCTGTCTGACTTCTTAGAAGACTCCTTTGAGTCACTTAGAAATTCACCTCCACTCCCCAGAAGGGCCCCAGCCAAGGGTTAACAATCCAAACAAAGGAAAAAAATGTTTATAAAAAAGAAGACAAATGCTTAAACACCAGTTATAACTGAAATTGTTTATACAACCTTGTAAGCACTGTTGACTAAGCTGTAAAATGCTTCACCAAACTCCTCCTCTCCCAGGCAGGGTACTTAAACTGTGAGGACATGTTTGTGTGGTTAGTGCTATGGTTACAGGAGCAGCTTGGGAAAGGCTTAGCTCTTCATTAAAGGAGGGATTTTCTTTCCCTGAGAAGCCTTAGGAAGTAGAGTTGTCTCAAGGGTTCCGGAGCCTTGTAACAATACTCGACATGTAGCAAATGTTTAATAAATGCTAGCTTTTAAAATCATTGTTGTAGTTGTTTCCATAAATTCAAGTGACTTAGAGTGTCGAAAGCTAAAATTCATATTTTTTAAATCTGGAGTTTAGTTCTCTCAAGAGACCAACCGTTACATCTCAAAGCCGTGTATCATCGTTTTAGCAGTAATTACTCCCTCCAGAATGGCAGGATCTTCTTCCAGAAAATTCTCAAACCTAGTTGTTGGGGGAACAATGATTAAGGTAATACCATGGGCTCTGCTGTCATCTAGTGGAAAATTGGATTATTATAAGCTGTTCTCAGTTACAACCTCATTGTGATAATAGCTCCTATTGACTTGCACTATATAGTTCTTCACAATTTCAAACCAAGAACAGACTCCATGTCTGTGTTGACACACCTTTATTCTTATCCTTCCTGAAAATTGGAATATTTCCTGCCATATCAGGAAACAAACATGTTAGAGTGATTGCAGCTCTCCAATATGAGCCAGTGAGCCTGACGGAATTCAGAAACGAAAGGAATATCTACCATCTAGCAGTTTCAGGTCTGATCCCTGGATTGGGAATATCCTCTGCCGAAGGGACTGGCAACCCGCACCAGTATTCTTGCCTGGGATATACCATGGACAGAGGAGCCTGGTGGGCTACCATCCGTAGGGTTGCACAGAGTTGGACTGCCAAGTCACTTCAGTCTTGTCGGACTCTGTGCGACCCCATAGACAGCAGCCCATCAGACTCCTCTGTCCCTGGGATTCTCCAGGCAAGAACTCTGGAGTGGGTTGCCATTTCCTTCTCCAATGCATGAAAGTGAAAGTGAAAAGTGAAAGTGAAGTTGTTCAGTTGGACACAACTTAGCAATTCCCTGCGGCCAATTCCCTACAGTGAGCCCTGAGGAAACTCAGGATGTGAAAACACAGGACACTGGCCCTAGATAGCTGAGGTGCAGATCAGAGAAATGGTTTTAGTGAGGTTTTTTCATCTCGCCATACATTTTGTGCTTGTTGTTGAGTTGCTAAGTTGTGTCGTCCAACTCTGCGACCCAAAGGACTGTAGCACTCTGGGCTCCGCTGTTAAAAGCACTGAACTCCTTAACTTGAGATACCTGGCTTTCTTTAACAATCGTCTCTTGATATTCAGACTACCTGTCCTTTGCTGTAAAACATCTATATAACCTAGCCCGTCCCCCCTTGCCTCCTCAGAGCAGTCTTCTCAGGGTTACTTAAGATGCTGCCTCCTGGGCTTAAGTCCTAAAAATTCCCACTGAATAAAATGTAACTCTGAACTTTTAAGCTGTGAATATTCTTAATATTTTAAGTATATTTTTCATATTTTAAGTTTACATCCCTAAAAAGCAAAGGCACATGGTCCTGTGTGAAGCTGCCCAGTCAGAAACCAGGGGCTGTAGAGAATGTTCTTGACAACTCCAGGTCTCCTGGTCACTGGAACATTGCTGGATCCTGAGAGAAGAGGGTCAGGCACAAAGTAAGCCTTTGGTAAATAACTGTGGGATGAATCTCTGCCACAATAATAACAAATAGACCGAATAAAGCAAACATATATACACACAACAAAAAGAGAAAAATGGAAGCTACTTAATCACATTTCCTTTAGAGTTTTTAAAGTGTCTTCATATATTAAGATATTCTCAGAAAAACCTATGAAATAGAGTATATTTTCCCATTTTAAAGATGAGGAAATTGCTGCTTGGGAAGGATGACACAGTATGTCAAGCCAAAAAAAATAAAAAAACAAAACAAAACAAAGCTGTCTTCTGACTCCAAATTCTGAGTCCTACAGATATTAGTCCTCTGCTTTGTGGGATCTGTGAGGCTGTAGGTGGCTCATCAGGGGAGATATTAGCGAAGAACGGAATGCTCTGGTTTGCTTTGGAGAGAGGAGAGGAAAACCATATAGAAGAGAAAGGGTACCCAGGACAGAAGGCAAGACTCTGAGGACCACAGGCAGCTGCTAGGAAAAGATACCCTTCTCACCTTGTTAGGGCTGGCTCCGTCACCATGCTGAGCTCCCTTGCCTGTGGATTCCTCTGTGTGAGCGACCCTGTGAACTGTTGTCTGCCAGGCTCCTCTGTCCTTGAGATTTCCCCAGGCAGGAACACTGGAGTGGGTTGCCATGCCCTCCTCCAGGAGATCTTCCTGATCCACGGACCAAACCTCCGTCTCCTGGTCTCCTGCACTGCAAGTGGGTTCTTTACTGCTAGCGCCTCCTGGGAAGCCTGTGGATTCCTCTGAGCTGTTGCTGATCTAGGAATCCCTCTGCATCAGTTCTCCAACCCCCCACTCTCCACAGGCAAATCCCTTCCAGCTTTAAAAATCAACAATAACAATCTGCCTTTACCCAACGGTCACTAAGATTCTCTAGCATTGCTCTCCTAGCCTTCAAAGTAGGCTTAGCAGAATTATAGACTCAGTAATTTCATCCCTACAATGACTCTTCATGGTACCCAACCATAGTTTCGACACCAAACCCACTGTCACCCCCATCCAGAAACTGCTTTGCCCAGGTCCCCCGGGACCACCTGACTGTCAAATCTGGTCAACTTTTCAGATGTCTGCTTTACTCCTCGGAGCATTCACACTGTTGCCCATGGCCTCCATAACTGAAATTCTATCCTTCCGAACCTCCTGAGACATGGCGTTCCTGGGTTTGCCCTTCATGGGTGCCACTTCTTAGTCTTGTTCACTGTGATACTCTATTCCCCAAGTCCCCCAAGAAAAACTCCCAAAGGCGTGTCACCACCTGAGACTTGATTCATGTCTCAGCCTCAACATCTCTGAGTCTCACTGGATATCCCAGAGATGCTGTAAATGCACTGAATCAGAATTGGCCCCTCACCTTCTCTCCACTTCTACAAGCCAGAGGAAGAAGAGTTATCAACAGAAAGGGTAATAGTAAAAAGGATTAATGGAAGACCTCTGGGCTTAAAGGGAAAATGATTTTCTATTTCATCTAGTTGAGGAGAGAACTTCACCTAAAGGAAAAAAAAAATTGTTTCACTTTTTCTTTTGCCAAAGTTTAAAGTTTGTAGAAAAACTGCAAAATCAGAGCAATAAATTATCATAAATCTTTGACTAAAATTCCCCAGTTGCTAATACTTTGCCACATTTGCTTTCTCTCTCTCCATATATTTGTATGTATATTGTCATTTTATTGATGAACCATTTGAGAGCAAGTTGCAGACACCGCAAGTGTCTACTCCTAAATACTTTAGCATCTATCTTTGAGGAAAGAGACATTGTTTTACATGGACCAATAATAATTTAGAATTATGTCATAATTCTATGATATAATACTATGTACCAGGCACTCATAAAAATGTTTAGCAGTTATCCCAATAATCTGGAGATCTTCACGCCAACATGGAGATGTTTTCCTAGTTGTCCATCCATGAGAGAACCAATCATGCCTTGTGTTTAGCTGGCATGGTTCTTTCAATGGCCTTTCATCTGCAATGGTTCCCCAGCCTTTCTTTGTCTCTTCTGACATTGATATTTTTGTAAAGCATAAACAACTTGCTTGTGGCTTTTCCTTGCATTTAGATTTTTCTGATAGTTTTCTCATGATTAAATTCCGGTTATACACTTTTGGCAGGCATGTTACCTAAATGATGTTGTGTCCTTCAGCTCATCTTATCAGTAAATGTGTGATATCAGCTTATCCTGTTGACTATGATTATTTAGCTATAGTGCTACCTACTGTTAAAGCACATTTTTTTTTTCTTATAGTTAGTAAGCTCTGAGGAGAAATTTACTCAACAAACTTCCACCTAATGGTTTTAACATTCCTTGATAATTCTTACTTAAATTAAATATTAGTATGATGATTTAAAAACAGTGATTTTCTATTATCCTTCCACATTTACTAGTTGATGTTTTATAGTACTATAAAGAAAGGCTTCTTATTATCCTTATTATTTATTTCTTTTTTTTTTCTTTTTTTTTTTAAATATCATTAAGGACTCCTGGATTCTTGACTGATTTTTCCCCAATGTATTATAACCATTACTATCATTATTCTTTATTATTATTTTTCTCAAATTGTCAATGACTTGACCAGTAAAACCCATTCATGCTTCTTCCTCTTCTTTTTAACATATCCCATTTTGGGGTACATTTTAAAACTGAAGTATAGTTAACTTATACAGCGTTCTGTTAGTTCAGGTGAACAGTGAAGTGATTCAGTCTATATATGTATTCTTTTCAGGTTCTTTTCCATTTAACTTATTATAAGATATTTAATATGGTTCTCCATGCTACACAGTAGGTCTTGTTATCTATCTGTTTTATAGGTAGCAGTGTGTATCTGTTAATCCCAAACTCCTCATTTACCCCTCACATCTATCCCCATATTAATCCATAACATTATTAGCTATGTCTGTGAGTCTTTCTGTTTTGTAAATAAGTTCATTTCTATCATTTAAACAAGTGGTTATCATATGATATTTCTCTTTCTCTGTGTGACTTACTTCACCTAGTATGATAATCTCTAGGTCCATCATGTTGCTGCAAATGGCATTCAGTTCAGTTCAGTTCAGTCGCTCAGTCATGTTCAACTTTGTGTGACCCCATGGACACCAGGCCTCCCTGCCCATCACCAACTCCTGGAGTTTACCCAAACTCATGTCCATCAAGTTGGTGATGCCATCAAACCATCTCATCCTCTATTGTCCTCTTCTCCTTCTGCCTTCAATATTTCCCAGCAACAGGGTCTTTTGAAATGAGTCAGTTCTTCACATAAAGTGGCCAAGGTATTGGAGTTTCATCTAGAGCATCAGTCCTTCCAATGAATACTCAGGACTGATCTCCTTTAGGATGGGCTGGTAAGATCTCCTTGCAGTCCAAGGGACTCTCAAGGGTGTTCTCCAACACTACAGTTCAAAAGCATCAATTCTTTGGCGCTCAGCTTTCGTTATAGTCCAAATCTCAC
>SJYC01039073.1:0-18825 GCA_006408675.1 Madoqua kirkii | reverse complement strand
CTCATAGTAAACTCTGTCTAAAGTCCTTGAGCTAAAAATATTTCTTTTGTCCTCATTTTTGAAATAAAATTGTGGTTATAATATATTTGATCAGCAGTTATTTTCAGCACCATTAAGATATTCTGTGTTCCATTTTGTGGCTGAGAAGTCAGCTTTTGGTCCAACTGTTGCTCTTTTAAAAATAGTGTTTTATTTGTGTCAGTTTTTAAGATTTTTCTCTGTACTCTGTGATTTCACTTTGATTTCTCTATGATTTATTTTTTCCTATTTTTCTTAAGATTATCTATGTTTCTTGAAACCGTATATTGTTTTCTTCAGTTTGGGAAAACTCTTAGCTATTATTTTCAGCCTACTTTCTTGACCCTCTTTTTTCTTAAACTCCAACTAATGTATGTTTGACCTTCCTTTTTTGAGGTGTAATTAATATATCATTTTACTCTTCATGTTTCTTAATTCCTCTTTGATATTTTCTTTAAAAAAAAATACTGAGTTTATTTCATATGCATATTTGTCTCCCTGCCATTCCCATCTGTCTGACCACCACTACTACTATTTTTATCATAACATTCCATACATATTTAAAACCAAGCAAAGGGTGGAGTTCCATCCTTAAAAACTAAGCAGGCATTTTGGACAACACATTCTTGGCAATGGAATGTGGACAACATTTATCAGACATGGTAGGGAAAGTTTTCACTCTGCATTATAAAAAGGACAGCCAGATATCAACTGTTACAGAAATGAAATAAGATGGAAAATTTTTAACAAACTGTTTAAACTATTTTCTTAAAGAGACTTCTTCCACTGCCAGAGATCTTAAATAGCCTCCTGGTCAGTCATCTGGAAACAATTCTTCACATAATTGATAAACTTGGCTTCCACTTTGGGAAGGGAACCACCTTTTTCTATACTTGCTTGCATTTTTGCTTTAATGTCTTCTACAGAGCTAGGTCTTTCGGTGTTTTAGGTGTTTTTTCCTGTTTTTTGAAGGATTCTTGACCTTTTGATCTTGGTGTTGACGGTTTTTAATCTTTTCCATTTTGGTTTGATTTTTGTGCATTTTTGGCTGGAGTATCTCATACAGATTTCTTTACTGGAGCTTTTTCTTCAACTTCCTCATCAAAATCATCATCATCATCATCATCTTCTTCATCATCATCATCATTGTTATCATCGTCATCATCTTCCTCTTCATCAGCAGCAAGCTTTACTTTTTTCTGGGGAAACTTGCTACCACTTCCAGGGGAAGAACGCTTTCCAGATACACTTAGGAGTTTCACCTCCTCCTCCTCTTCTTCTTCTGACTCTGCATCTTCCTCCATGGCTACTAAGTGCTGTCCATTGATATGCACAGGCCCTGAACCACACTTCAATCGCAATACCACAGGTGGTACAATTTCAAAGCCCCCAAGGGAAACCATTGGCTGTACAGACATTTTCAAATTTGCCAGTGTTACTTTAATTGGACTGCCTTCATAATTCATCGCCTCTGCTTCAACAATGTGTAACTCATCCTTTGCTTCAGCCCCTAAACTGACCATTCTTAAAGATAACTGGTGCTCATTTTCATCATTATCCACCTTGAAATGATCATCTCTGTCAGCCTTTAGTTCACAACCGAAAAGATAGTTCTGGGGCCTCAAGGGGCTCATGTCCATGTCTGTTGAATCATCCATAGGTTGGCAGCACGCACTTCTGTGGGAGAGAAGCCGGATGGAATTAAATGACTACTATTCAAACTAGCAGCCGCGCACTACAGAATCACACCAGGAAAAAGCCCTCTTTGATATTTTCATCTTTTTATCCATATGTGCTTCATTCCTTTTCATTTCTTCAGGTGCATCTCCTAGTTTACTAATTTTATCTTTAGCTCTTTCCATATTCTAAGTTCCTACACTGAGTTTCTAAGATCAAATATATGTATACACATATATGCAATTTCTAGAAGGTGATGGCGATGGCACCTCACTCCAGCACTGTTGCTTGGAAAATCCCATGGACAGAGAAGCCTGGTGGGCTGCAGTCCATGGGGTTGCGAAGAGTCAGACATGACTGAGCGACTTCACTTTGACTTTTCACTTTCATGCATTGGAAAAGGAAATGGCAACCCACTCCAGTGTTCTTGCCTGGAGAATCCCGGGGACTGGGGAGCCTGGTGGGCTGCCGTCTATAGGGCCGCACAGAGTTGGACACGACTGAAGCGACTTAGCAGCAGCAGCAGAAGTTCTCTTTAGATCTTTTTCAAATGTGTCAGATCACTTTTCACAGTTTCTGTCTTTTATTTGTTTTAGAAAGGTCAACATACACATTGCTATATATGAAATACATAACTAATAAGAACCTACTATGTAGCACAGAGAACTCTCAGTACTCTGTAATGACCTATATGACTAAAGAGTCTAAAAGAGAGTGAATATACATATATGTGTGTATATATATATATATATATATACCTGATTCACTTTGCTGTAATGCAGAAACTAACATAACATTGTAAATCAACTACATTCCAATACAAATTAATAAAAATAAATAAACAGAAAAGTCAGCATAGTTGCTTAATTATCCCTGTTTGATAATTTCAATATTTGAACTCCCTGTGGGTTTCTTCCTCCCCTGCTCCAATCACAGTGTGTATATAGGTAAAATTTAGTTAAAATGAACAATATTGGTATCATTTTTCAAAGGAATTAAATAGGAAACAGCAGGCTGGAGTTAGGAATAATGTAGCCTGTGGTTATCACGGACAGACAACTGATAGACTGATAGGGTTAGCTGGAAAAGCAGGGAGATTTTTCCTGCCTATAAAAGTTTCTTATTTTTTATTCTGACCCTAATTACGTTTTATCTTCTAGCCTCTCCACTTCCCTTGCTCCACAAAAAGTGACATCTAGAAAAATCCCTCTGTTTTTCTCTGCTCTGTAGAGCAATTGCTGCTATGGCTGTGAGATTAAGTCTGATCACAGCCCTGCAGTTATTAATAGCTCTGAACGTAGCCACTGTTAGGGGTTCAGGTTTCTTTCCTCTACTTTCCCATCCAGAGCTTTCTTGGAACAACTGAACCTTAGACCTGGGAGCCATTCCATAGCTGCTCTCTGATGACTTAAGGGGCTCCTGCTTCCTCTCCATTAGTGCAGGATACTGTCAGCATCAGTGACTTTAAGGTCTAGTTAAGTTAAAGGGAAGTCTTCATGGTGCTTAAGATAAAAATACAAAACAGCCTTTGTGGAACTTTCTTATGGGAGAAAGGGCACTTGAACAACATTTTCCTGACCCTAATATAAGCAAGAAATCAGTGTAATCAGTGGTGAGCCATGGACCTTTGTAGGCAGCTATTTGTACAATGGCAACATCTGTGAGCTTTACTGACTGGTAACAACGTCCTTGACTGGCTTCCTTCACTGAGGCTACCTTTAGGAGGTTGATGTGATCAGCACTGGTTACAGAGACACTGTGTTACAGCATGATTTTGTCCTTGTGACGTCAGGCAACTGTCTGAATAAGGAAGATAAAAGCTGTGCTTATTTGTAAAGATTTCTGCCTTTTAGATATTTCCAGGATTCACTAGGCACCTATGAGCTCAACAGCAGCCTGTATTTTTGAAGGACTTAACACTGGGGAGACCCGGGTTCGATCCCTGGGTCAGGAAGATGCTCTGGAGAAGGAAATGGCAACCCATTCCAGTACTCTTGCCTGGACAATCCCATGGATGGAGGAACCTGGTAGGCTACAGTCCATGGGGTGGCAAAGAGTCGGACATGACTGAGCAACTTCATTTCACTTAACATTGGGAAAAAGACAAAAGTCATTTCCAAGGCTTATTTTCCTTGACTCTATGGAGAGAATTATGGGGCACCTGACTGAGGAAACCATTCTCAGTGTCATCCCTGAATTACAAAGATGCAGATTTTGCACTTACAAATTATATGTTAAATCCAGGCTTCCCAGATAGCGCTAGTGGTAAAGAACCTGCCAGACAATGCAGGAGACATAAGATAC
Source organism: Madoqua kirkii (assembly GCA_006408675.1). Lineage (NCBI taxonomy): Eukaryota > Metazoa > Chordata > Mammalia > Artiodactyla > Bovidae > Madoqua > Madoqua kirkii. The sequence continues at coordinate 14,826 of SJYC01039073.1, read as the reverse complement.
TTGGGTTTGATCCCTGAGTTGAGAAGATTCCCTGGAGGAGGGCATGGCAACCCACTTTAGTATTCTTGCTTGAAGAATCCATGGACAGAGGAGCCTGGCGGGTTACCGTCCAGAGGGTCACAGAGTCAAACATGACCAATGAGACTTAGCACATGTACACACATGTTAAATCCAGACTGATAGGGACTTCTCTAGTGGCTCAGTAGTAAAGAACCTGCTTGCCAATGCAAGGGACACAGGTTCGATCCCTGATTCGGGAAGATCCCACATACCATGGAGCAACCAAATCTGTATACCATAACTATCGCGCCTCTGGACCCACACACAGCAGCTACTAAAGACTGTGCCCTAGGACTTCCACTCTGCACAGGAGAAGCTGCTGCAATGAGAAACCTGCGCGCTGCAGCAAGACACCAGCTCCTGCTCGCCACAACTAGGAAAAAGCCCACACTGCAACAAAGACCCAGCACAGTCAATAAATAAAGAAAATTATTTTTTAAAATCTTGATGATATTTTGAGGCCTGTTTTATGTGTGACTCATTTAAACAACCAGTGCTGATTACATCAACCTCTTCAAGGTAGCCTCAGTGAAGGAAGCCAGTCAAGGACGTTGTTACCAGTCAGTAAAGCTCAAAATGTGAGCTATGAAAACAGTTCTAGAGTCAGGTATACTAGACCTCTCCCTCACCCCTACAAGTGCTCCCCAGGATATTTCATACATTTCTCTTACAATGCCACACACACATTTCTCTCATAAAATCAGAAGCTCTGCCAACCCAAGACCTTAGTTTCCATTTGGCAACAGCTGACCGGTGTGGAGGGGCTGTCCCCTCCTTAGACTGGACATGCACTTTCTAGCCGTCCTGGCCTCAAGCACTCTCTGTTGCCTTGCTTACTCGGAAGCACAGCATCTGAGGCTTCCCTTTTTCTCACTCTACCACTTGCCTTGTCTCCGTTGCCTGCAGCCACTCCGCTCACCATTCTCTGCATCTCTGTCTAGACGTTTAACCGGCACGTGGAGCCGTGGCCGGGGTTTGGCATCCGCAGCCCCTCACCCCTCAGGCTGCCTCTTGCCCATTTGCACCCCTTTCCCTTCGGTTTCCTCTCAAAGCTAAAACTGTGTTCCTTTTATCCAGTTTTGATGGCACAAATGTTTGGCTATTGGGAAGCCCACAAACCGTCATTTACCCTGAGACCTACACCTTCTGGAGAGAGCACCATGGTCTTTTTATGAATTTCAGGGAGTTACATCATCCTTTGACAGGCTAAGGAAGTTACCTGGGTTTGGTAGTTACCTTCCTGCAATATAGGAAACTGAGAGACTTTTATTTCTTTTATTAACCTTGATGTTTATTTCCTGTGATCTTTATTTGAAACAGTATCGCTCCGGTAATCCTATTTAAAAAGTCTGACTGATCCCCTGCTTATTCCTTAACCATTGATAAATCAGAAGTGGATTCAGCTTGTCAGTGTTACTATTTTAGAACTGAGAGACGATTTCTTAAGTCTCCATCTGGTGTATTGTTAGGCAAGGCAGCCAGTCATCACAACACAGTCCTCTGACCTCCAGCTTTGAAACTGTGTACACAACACTGCAGAAGGCAGAGTTCTTTCCCTATGCCTTGATGTATGCAAGTGGAATCACGCTGTTATAGGCTATTTTAAGTATGTGCTGCGGTTGATCTATTATTTGCCAGTTAATTCAAGTTGCTTCATCTGTGCATGCTTTATTTCCCTCCTGTGGCTAATGCCCACTTATTGGAGAGTGCATTTCTAGGTCATTGATTTTACTTGGGTTTGTGTGAAAAATTGAAAGTAAGAGAAACTTAAGGAAAGGTCCCTGGTAGAGACAATCGCAGTGGTCTAGGTGTGTGGGATCTTAATGACTTAGACCAGACTGAGACCAGTGGAAATGGAAAGCAAGGCATACGTTCATTACATGATTGAAGAGCAATCAATTAGAAAAATCCTTGAAAGCTGGAGGCCAAGATAAATCTCTTTAAGCATTAAATAGCTCCGGCCAAATTTTGTTCTCCAGAGTTCTAGTTGCATGGACTGTTAAAAGAAGAAAAGTTTTAGGTATGCTGACATTAGGAAACAATGTGTTATACTGCCAGTCATCTCAGAGACTTTAGTATGTTGCTACTACTCTTGAGTCTGCAAGAGCAGCATAAGGTAGGCCATACTTTGTCAACTTGTTGGATTGTGGAATTCTCTTTGATGGACACCTGTTAGTATTATTATTCTGTAGGGCAAGTTTTGAGAAAAAGAAAGCAGCCAGGATACTCACCACATGCTAATAAGGTACTAGCGGGAGAAGCTAGCACAAACGGGCCAAAGGGCAGAGGTGAGCTGAATGATGGGGTCACGTAGACTCTTGTGCCACCCCACTGTGGCGCTGGCACCTCTTCTCAGCTCTGCTAAGATGGGTCATGCCAGACCCATCTCAGGGTCTGTTCTTACACTATAGGAGCAAGAAGGAATGCGTTTAGCATCTAGGCACATCACTGCAGTGTCCCTCGTTGCTGTCTTCTCTAATTTTAATGGTAGTCATGGCCTAAGAATTGCATGGTGCCTAGCGGCTCAGACCGCCAGGTCATAGTGGACCTGCTGATGACAGAGGAGATGAAATGAATTGGTTTGTTGGTGAGCCAGCTCAATACGTCAGTGAGACTGAAACTAGGCTGCTATGCATGGCAGCCCCAGTCAAGAATGGCACCAAAGGCAACAGTGACGGGAAATTCTCCCCAAGAGCAAAGTTTCGGAAAACGTGCCTGATCAGGCACTTCGTGTGGAAAGACAAAGGTCCTGAGATCCATGTGTGTGTGTGTGTCTGTACAAACTCACGGTCAGGGGCTTAGAAGGAGAAAGATTAAAAGTGCACAGCCCAGGAGGACTGGGAAAGAGGAGTGCATGTCCATGGATCTGGGGAGGGGATGAAAAGCATGAAGGTTTTTGTATGACGTGCTAATCTGCACTGAAGACTTCTGCCGTGAAAGAGGCGCTGAACTGCCATGCAGACAGAGCGACTCAGCGGCACAGTGAGAGCCCGAAAGGAGCGGCCCTGTCCTCACAGCCAGGCTACGCGCAGGCCGTACAACACGGGTTCCCACCCTCCAAGACCGGCACAACCATGACTGCTGTGAAGCATCTAACCTGTCCACAACAGAGGCCAGGACTGAGCTTTTGATATTACACCATTCCTAGGAGAGACTGACCTGCCATGCTATGTCAAAATGATTAAATGAGATCACTTCAACCCTGGCACTTCATCTTGACTAGAATCAGCGAAATATTCTGGGTGTGGGTTTGCCTTTCCTACCTGCATGTCTTCAGCCAGTACTACTATGTGAAGGCTCATGGATTAGCTGATCTGTTTACATGGGATCCCGCATAACGTGGAGACCTGATTCACGGCACAGGGACTCATTCATGAGATCCAATGGTCCTTTTCCACATGGTACCACCCAGAGGATGCTGGCCGAATAGAACAATGGAACAGCTCTTTGAAGGCACAGTTGAGATGCCAGATTGGTAATGATGCTTTCTGAGTATAGTGTACCATTCTTTAAGGCCCAATATATATGCTAAAGGTATTCACCGGTAGCATACGGTAATACGCCTACAATACAGGAGACAGGGAGACACAGATCTGTGGGTTGGATTCCTGAGTCAGAAAGATCCCTTGGAGGAGAAAGTGGCAAACCACTCCAGAATTCTTGCCTGGAGAATTCCATGGACAGAGGAGCCTTGGCAGGCTACAGTCCATGGGGTCGCAAAAGAGTCAGACATGACTCAGTAACTAAACAGCAACCACAGGTACTGGACCCACTGTGTTACACAGTTCCAGGAAGCAGTAGACATAGAAGTGGTCTCAATTATCATCACCCCCAGTGGCACATTGGAGTAATTTATTCTTTTATGTTCACAGCTCTAGGTTCTACATGTATAGAAGTTCATATTCCCAGCTGTATAATGCTTTCACCAGGTGATAAGCAGGGGTCCCATTGAATTTGAAGTTATGTGTGTCATCCAACTTCTTTGGGGTTTTGTGAGGCCCAGAAGACAAGGAAAGGAGTCATCAGCCTGCCAGGAATAATTGACCCTTATCATCAGGAGGAGAGAGGGCTGTTCTTATGCAATAGGAGCAAGAAAGAATGTGTAGCAACCAGATGGACCACTGAAGTGTCCCTTGTTATTGTCTTATCTAATTTTAATTAGTAGCCATGGCCTAAGAATTGCATGTTAACTAGGGGTTCACATCCCATGGGAATGAGAGGAGTCTGAATTGCCCCACTAGGTCAGACACCAGGCCAGGAGAGGTGCTAGCTGGGATGTGGGGAATTTGGAATGGGAGATAGAGGAAGGAGCATCACTTGAACTATTATGACCATAAGCTCCAGTAACTTTCCTTTTGTGACTTTCCCCAAGGAAACAGACCAACAAGGATCCTCGGGTTGTTGTTCCAAGATGGGGTAAATTGGTAAGAAGCAAATGGATCCATATAGCCCAGGAGATGGACTCCTGTGGATGCGGTGATATTCTCCACAGACCCCTTTTCAGGACTGAGTAGTTATCCTCTCAACTGCCAAGAGGCCTTCCTCATGAATCACCTCTGGTCAGAGGGAGCTGACTCACTCAAGCCTACACCCCTTCCCAAAGGCAGCATGTATCTTATAACTAGTCAATATGGAGGACAAAGGTCTTAGCCCCTTGCTGAATTCAGCACGTCTCTGAAGGTCCACCTCAGTGTTGGAGTTACCCAGGAATCCAACTGAGGTCTTCCTGCAACTGTGCTGTGGGTCAACTTCTCTTGCTCAGTTCTGCCTTCCTCACTCTGTGACAGCTGGGTAACTGAAAGTCCTCCCAATAAAACATGTGCACATATATCTTGGTATCAGAGTCTTTTTCCTATGACAGATATGAAATAAGGGTTCTCTCTAGAGCTTAGGCAGCCTGGTATAAATCAAAAGCCTGATCACACTTTGATGATTATGTTACACTAAATCAACCTAGAATTAATGGACACTCTGTGTCCTTATCAATTTCCTACTAACGTGGTTGGAACCCCCAGATTTCCCTACAGTGTGACAGAATAGCTTTGGGCTTCAGTGGCTAAGGGAATATACTGTGAATAGGAAGAGGTTTTGGAGAAATAAAACAGATAGAGATCATGGTCCTAAGGTTGTGATCTAAGAAGGATGATTGCTTATTGAGTATCAAGGAACCTCTATTAGTTGATCACTCCCAACTGAGAGTAGGAAAGCTGGGTAAAAAAGTATTTAAGAAGATGAGTAGGTACCAAAAAATACCAAAACAAAAATTTTGATTGTTTCTTCCAATGGAATATAGGCTTTCTAGGAAAAAAAAGTTTAAGTCCTTCATATTTTTTAATGATTATGTTGGTTTGTTACCTTTAGACCAGACGTGGCTGAAAATTACACTATATTTTGATGACCTTCACCATGTAGAACTTCACACTAAAAAATTCCCATGACCCAGTAATTCCATCTTCAGTAAATACTCCAGTAAACACTCTTGTACCTACAAAAGGATGTTTGTGGTGGGACTATTTGCAGCATCAAAATGTTGAAGCAGGGCTTCCCTTGTGGTACTGTAGATAAGAACCCACCTGCCAATGCAGAGGACATGGGTTCCATCCTTGGCCAGGGAAGCATCCACATGACACAGAGCAACTAAGCCCATGTACCACGACTACTGAACCCGCGCTCCAGAGCCCACGAACCGCAGCTACCGAGCCCGTGCGCCACCGCTACTGAAGACTGCATGCCTGGAGCCTGTGCTCTGCAACAGAGAAGCCACCTCAGTGGGAGCCTGTGCCCCTCAACAAAGAATGCTCCTGCCCACTGAAGGAGAGAAAGCCTTACACAGCAAGAAAGACTCAGCACAGTCAAAAATAAATTTAAAAACATTTTTGAAGCAGTCCAAATGTCCTTTAGGAGAAAAATGGATGAATATTTATATAATGGATATTGTCATATTCAGCAATAGAATACAACAGTTGAAATGAACTACAGTGAAATTTAAAAATATGGATGAACCTAGTAATGGGATATTCAGTGAAAAAAAGTAAGAATCAAATGTTGTGTTGGGTTTGATTGTATTTTTAAAGCAATACAAATACTAAAATAGTAATTTCTATAGTATAGAAATTATTAAAATTTCTAAAAAGGCGTTTTGTAATCATGCATACAAATGCAATAAAATGTGAAATTCAGGATGATGAGTCCCTAGAATATGGGAGTATCAGGGGATATTTGGTTACAACAGCAGCAGCAGGTTATTGTCAAGGACCTAGCTTTTATTTTGGTGGTGGGTGGGTCTGTGATGTTTTTTATTCTACTAAGAAATTTGGGATCCATACATATGTCACCAATATCAGAGTGTCATAAAACAAAGAGTGTGATGAATACTATTTCAGTCTTGAAAGGGGAAAATAAACCCCACAGATGGTCATATCTGATTTGCACCTTCAATGTTACTCTAGTTTTCAATATTACACAACCACATACCCATGGTTAGTACCCTAAATTGGCTCGTTCAACCCCCATTTCAGTCCCCCTTTAACATGCAGAATTCAGAAAGCTAAAAACCACACTTCTCAGACCTCCTTGCAGCTAGGGCTTCATGTGAGTGTAGTCAAATGAGACTTGATTCATAACTAAGCCGTATGGGAAGAGAGAAAGGTCGGCACACCACTTGGCTGGTATGGACAGTAGAATTGGCAGACAGGCAGTGTGTCCAGGGGCAGGCAGCTAGGGTATCAGCTTCCTGAAAATGCAGGAAGTCTCTTGGCCAACGCAGAAGCAATTGCTCTGTTGACCTAGTTCCATATTTTCATCTTGGGAGTTGACCTTGGAAGTTCAGTCCTAAAAAAGAGGGCAGCTGTTTTGGCCTCCCAGTGGTATAGTAAACCACAAAAATTCCTTTCTCTTAAACTTGTTGAAGAGATTCTGTTCTTCAAAACTCAATCATGGCTGATACAATATCCATTACAGAAACTTTCCTATGTCTAGAAGTAAGATTTTATGGAAAAAAAAAACACAAAACCATCATTGATTGGCTCTTTTCTGCTCGAGGCTTTTTCTTATCAAGAAGGACCATAAGCTTCCCTGTCCTTCAATTTAAATACAAGTGACACTTATAAATGGAAAATATGACAGGTGAAAATTTTGTATCTCATAGTTGTTCATCTTATTTCAGAGAGACAATATATGTCTTAGTAATACCAAATTGTTATGTACCTATCATACTTCTTTATAGTGAAACAATACTGTGCTTATTGAGTATTAAAATTCTACAAAGGTAGAAAGGTGTGATAATTAAATAAAGTTTCAATTCCTATTAAAGTCATGCCTACTCAGATGTTTCTAATACATAACCATTAACGAAGAAGGCTTTTTACAATCCCAAAGTGATAAGAAGTGTATGCAATATGCATACTTACTCATACAGGTCACTCATCCAGCAAAAATGGGACTTAGTAGGATATCTGTAAATCTTCAGAGAATGGTTTAGTCTCAAGGCAGGAGTCCTGCTTGATTATGAAATGTGGCTCTTCATGGATGCCTAGATTAGACATAGTCACTGCAAGTGGCCTTTCCTGGGGAGGAAACTTCCATGTGCTGAGTAGGTGGCAAAAAGACAATCAGGGCATGCGAATGTATAACAGCATAATTATAGTAGAGCACTACTTACTACTAGGCTCATTTTTCCTGTAACTGTTTTCTGCTGTGAGTATAATTGAGTTATATTAAAACTGTACAGTAGAAGTCATGTCAAGCTGCCCCAACACAGCTTGAAGGAGGGCCAGCCATACAAAATATAGGGGTTGAAAGGCATGCAAGAGTGTGGAGAGAAGAAGGAGAAGGGAAAGATTAGCTACAGCTGATTGGATGTGTGGTGAACACCTGACTAGAAGCTGCTGCAGCAGAAAATTTGAACTCAGATCTGCAAAAACCAATATCAGTAGTATGTATATCTGATGCTGAGTTGAGGCTAGGGACTGTTGAGCCATGTGCAAGAGCTAAGCAAGTAAAAGAAGTGTGTGGAAAAAAACTGTTCAGTCACTCAGTGGTGTCCGACTCTGCAACCCCAAGGACTGCAGCACACCAGGCCTCCCTATCCATCACCAACTCCCAGAGCTTACTCAAACTCATGTCCATCCAGTCAGTGATGCCATCCAAACATGTCATCCTCTGTCGTCCCCTTTTCGTCTTGCCCCCAATCCCTCCCAGCATCAGAGTCTTTTCCAATGAGTCAACTCTTTACATGAGATGCCCAAAGTACTGGAGTTTCATCAGTACTGGAGTTAGCATCATTCCTTCCAAAGAACACCCAGGGCTGATCTCCTTTAGAATGGACTGGTTGGATCTCCTTGCAGTCCAAGGGACTGTCAAGAGTCTTCTCCAACACCACAGTTATAAGCACACATCAAAAACCTTCACCAAGGCATCTCCTCAGATACTGGTCATTCACCATGTTGAGCAGATCATTAATCCCATGGCCCTGTTTGATTTTCATGGGAAGTAGGCACTTCGGCCTTCATGGGTCTTTTCTTCTATAAAAAAAGAAATGGGACCCATGACATAAATATATATGTGTATATATTATATGTAATATATATTTATGAGTTATATTTACGACTACATTAGAATAAAGGCAAATATAATTCATGCTGGATTCATTATTATATATACATTATTATTGCTATTATATGTATAATAATGTATATAATATATTTTATTATGTCATTTTTCTTCAGCTTTTAACGAAAATTAAAGTGGAGATATTTTCATGGGCCCTGAAAGTATCGTGCATAGAAGCTTTTGGATACATCATCCCTGAGAATTTCTAATACTTCTAAGGATTAGGTATAGGGAATGTTGAAGAGCCTAAGTCATAATTTCAATCATCACTATTCCTCTTAAGACCTCTTCAATTTTTCCTTTAAGGTGGACTCTAAATTCTCCATGTACATTGTTTAAAAATGCACGACCTGCTTGTCAGCAGATACTCTGCTTCCACGCACATCTGTAAGCTGGTAATTTGGCTGTTGCGTTTTAAGTGGCTGTCATTCTCATTCTAGAAATTGATGCCTTTACCGCTCTGCCTCACTTCAGGAAGCACATGACTTTGAACTGAGTCCCCTTAAGGACATGATTAGCTTGCAAAATTGGAACTGTTTCCTCAGAGCACTAGCTGAAGAGGAGTATTAAAAGAAGAAATGAATCCATGAGTGGTGGTGGTACGTTAGTCACTAAGTCGTGTCTGACTTGCAGTCCCATGGACTATAGCCTGCCAGGCCCCTCTGTCCATGAAATTTTCCAAGCAAGAACACGAGTGAATTGTCATTTCCTTCTCCAGGGAAACTTTCAGACTCAGGGATCAAACCTGTGTCTCCCACATTACAGGAAATCTCCTGCATTGCAAGCAGATTCTTTATTGCCAGAGTCACCAGGAAGGCTGAATTCATCAAGGAGATTGCAAAAAGACTGAATACTAACAAAATGGAATACATGTTAACAACTTGTTCCAGAAAAATTTTGATAAAAGGACTCAGCCCTTTTTCTGATGCCCTATAGAAGCCAAGTTTCCTTGTGAATCTCATTCAAGGGCCTGGAATAAAACAAGCAATGCCACTTAGCACTGTTTATAGGAAGGATAAGTAGTAATTATCAGTATCACTTGCAGGAATTCAGTATATTAACACTTATAATTTTTATTTATTAAAGAATATTGTTAATGTTGATTTTAAGTTATATTAATATTTAGTAATTTAGCTCTTCTTTCTTACTCTGACAGATCAAGATGGAGAAAACTTCCTGAATGTTTTGGGTGTCATATCCCTTTGAGGACTTGAAAAACCCTTGAGCTTTCTCCTAAAAAACGGTGCACACACATCTCCTGAGGCTCATCCATGGATCACCCATTAAAAAAAAACTTAATACAGGGAAGAGAAATATTTTAATTTTGAGGTAATGAAATAAATGTACATGTAGAATTCTACACCTAAGAAAATTAAAATACTGCACTTGTCCTTTTCATGTGCTTAGAGGATTATTTACAGAAATTGATTATATAGAAAACCATAAAATAACTCTCTATAAATTAACTGAGAATTTATCGTTAATCTCCTGTGGTCAACATGCAATAAAAATAGAAATTATTAATGGAAATATGAACCAAAAGAATGCACCTTCCTGAAAATAAATTCTCTCTACAAAACTTAGAGCAAAGGAGAAATCATGCTGCAATTATAGACTACTTAGAAAACAGCAATCATAACACTACATATCAAATACTTGCAATATGGCCAAATATATACTCAGAGGTAAACTGGTATTTTCTAATTCTTTCCTTATTAAGTAATAATGAATGAGCACACTAACATCCATGTTATATGGGTCCCTGAAAGAAAAGAGAGTGAGAGAGGAATAAAAAATGCATTTGATGACATTGTGTCTGAAAACTTTCTGATTCTGAAGAGGAAACAGATATTCAAGTCCAGGAAACACAGAGTTCCAAACAAGATGAACATGAAGAGACCCACACCAAGATACAGCATAATAAAAACTGGAAAGTTAGAGATAAAGAAAGAATTCTAAAGGTTAAAAGAGAAAAATGAAGAGTCATACAAAGGAACCCCCAAAGGGCATCAGTTGATTTTTCAACAGAAAAGTTGCAGGCTAGTAGGGAGTGGTATGATATGTTTAGGAAGCTAAAAGGCAAAAGACCTACAATCTAGGGTATTCTACACAGAAATGTTATTATTCTTCATTAAAGGAGAGATAAAGGACTTCTTAAATAAACAAAAACTAAGAGTCCAATGCTTAATTGACACTAAAAGACATGATAAATGGTCTTCTCTGAGTGAAAAAAGTGAAAAATAAGAGTCTACAATAAGAAATAAGAAATTATAGGAAGGAAAAACTCCCCCAGATAAAGGCAAATATATACTAAAGGCATTGGATCAGCCACCTAAATAAGCTAATACAAAGGTTAAAAGACAAAAATTGTAAATCAACTAAAATAACAATAAACAGCTAAAGGATAGACATAAAGATATAAAATATGGTGACAAAACACAAAATGCGGGTGAGGAATGAAAAAAGAAGTAGAGCTTAAAGAACTTCTTTGAACTTAAATAACTATCAGTTTTATACAAGTAGTAGATACAGTAATAGGTCAATTTGTATGAACTCCATTGAAACCACACACTGAAACCTATAATAGATATACGATAACTAAGGAGAAAGGAATACAAACATATTTGAAATTATGTTTATCATTAAACTACAAGGGAAGAGACTAAAACAAGAGAAATAGAAAATAGAAATGTAGTTCAGTGTTGGTGAGTGAAGTCACTCAGGCATGTCTGACTCTTTGCAACCACATGGATTGTAGCCTGCCAGGCTCCTCCATCCATGGAATTTTCCTGGCAAGGATACTGGAGTGGGTTGCCATTTCCTTCTCCAGCAGATCTTCCCAACCCAGGAATCTAACCCAGTCTCCCACGCTGCAGGCAGATTCTTTACCATTTGAGCCACTTAGGGAAGCCTACGGTGTTGGCAGGAATGTAAATTGGTACAATCACTCTGGAAAACAATACAGAGGTTCCTCAAAATATTAAAAATAGAAGTGCCATATGATCGAGCAATTCCACTCCTGGGTGTATACCCTAAGAAAACAAAAACACTAATTCTATAAAGTATATACATCCCAATGTTTATGGCAGTACTTTTTATAATAGTCAAGATATGGAAGCAACTGAAGTGTCTATCAACAGATGAATGGATAAAAAAGATGTGATACACAGCCACGCACATAGACAATGGAATATTACTCAAAGGTAACAAAGAATGAAATTTTGCCATTTTCATCAACATGGGTAGACCTGGAGGGCATTATGCTAAGTGGAATGAGTCAGACAGAGAAAGACAAATACTGTGTCTTCACTTATATGTGGAACATACAAAATAAAACAAATGAATGAACACAACAGAACAGACTCAAGGACACAGAGAACAAACTAGGGGTTACCAGAGGGGAGAAGACTGGGGAGGGCGGCAAGGTAGGGACGGAGGTAAAAACCACCAGATACAAAGTGACACGCAGGGATGCAGCACGCAGCACAGGGGGTGTAGCCAGCACTTTACAATGGCTCCAAAGAGAACATAATCCACAAAAAGCCGAATCATTATGCTGTGCACTGGAAACTGACATTTTAAGCCAATTCTACTTCAACAAAAAAATAATAATGATGAATGAAAATAGATCAGTTAGGTGTGCAACCCAAGGAATTAGAAAAAGAGAACCACAAAACAAGCTTAAGGCAAACTTAGGAATGGAATTAATAGTGATAAAAAAGAAACTGATGAATTAAAAAGAAATTAGAATCCCAGGGACAGGGAAGCCTGGTGGGCTGCTGTCCATGGGGTCGCACAGAGTCGGACACAACTGAAGTGACTTAGCAGCAGCAGCAGCAGAATGAATAATTAAATTAACTAATTTATGTGCATTCAGTGAACATTAGTGAATCATGTGTTCTCATCCTTTATTGTTTCTGAATGTTATGATCTTTGGTTATGTTAGTATTGGGCACAATTATGGCTTAGATTTTGAAACTAATAAAAATACTAACTAATGTTTGTAAACTGTTCCGTGGTTACAAAATTATTTTATACACATTATCTCTTTTAAGACATAACAACTCTGACAGGTAGGGATAGGGATTACTATTAACCCTGTGTTATAGTGAGGAAATTGAATCTTAGAGAGCTAGCATGCTTGTTTAGAGCACTTCTTTAAATTTCATGTGTAGTGATCTAACCTTGAAGAATGTGAAAAGGTGAAACAGATAGCACTCTATGTTTGGGAATTTTTCTATTCCTGACATTATTTTACACATTACCTCTGGAAAGAGAAATAAAATGCATGTGAATGTGTTTAAAATTCAGGCAGTATGTTTGGGCTTAAAACTCTGTTAAGAATAAGGTAACTTAAGTCATCCAGGAGATGGTATGCTTCATTAACCCTGTCTTCCTGAACAGAGAAAAACTGTGAGCCAATGAAAATCAGACCCTTGCTCTTCTGACTGGGTGTGAGGAGAAATAAACCAATGAGAAGCCTGCCTCATGTCCGATGTTGCCAACGTGTTCCGGGGGACCCATGGAAGGTCACCCAGCATCTGGTGGACAACGTCTGGGGCAGCGTGACGGGAGACGAGCTCCACAGAAGCTCTGCAGTCATTTCTGCCATGTCTACATCATCACAACAAACCCTGAGACCCAGGCCTGCCTACTTCCACAGTGCTTATGGGTTAGGAAAAGTGGGGTTCAACTAGCCCCGGAAAAATCATGACATGCATTTCTATTCACTACAGAAATAAAAATGCCTCCTCCCTTAGGAGGGGTACCCTAGTGCCAGAGGTAGAAATATACATCACTGAACAATCAATACCATTTCTATTCTTTTACAACCATATCACCCAAATTACAAGAATACCTTCTTTCCTTGATTTTTAAGTGTTTTTGCTACACAGTGCTTGATTAGATGACAGTATGTGGGTTTGTAGACAAATTTTTAAAACAATAAATTCAGACTGAAATTGAAGAAAGCAGGGAAAACTGCTAGACCATTCAGGTGTGATCTAAATCAAATCCCTTATGATTATACAGTGGAAGTGAGAAATAGATTTAAGGGCCTAGATCTGATAGACAGAGTGCCTGATGAACTATGGAATGAGGTTCGTGACATTGTACAGGAGACAGGGATCAAGACCATCCCCATGGTAAAGAAATGCAAAAAAGCAAAATGGCTGTCTGGAGAGGCCTTACAAATACCTGTGAAAAGAAGAGAGGTGAAAAGCAAAGGAGAAAAGGAAAGATACAAGCATCTGAATGCAGAGTTCCAAAGAAGAGCAAGAAGAGATAAGAAAGTCTTCCTCAGCGATCATTGGAAAGAAATAGAGGAAAAGAACAGAATGGGAAAGACTAGAGATCTCTTCAAGAAAATTAGAGATATCAAGGGAACATTTCATACAAAGATGGGCTTGATAAAGGACCGAAATGGTATAGACCTAACAGAAGCAGAAGATATTAAGAAGAGGTGGCAAGAATACACAGAAGAACTGTACAGAAAGGATCCTCATGACCTGGATAATCATGATGGTGTGATCACTCATCTAGAGCCAGACATCCTGGGATGTGAAGTCAAGTGGGCCTTAGAAAGCATCACTACAAACAAAGCTAGTAGAGGTGATGGAATTCCAGTTGAGCTATTTCAAATCCTGAAAGATGATGCTGTGAAAGTGCTGCATTTAATATGCCAGCACGTTTGGAAAACTCAGCAGTGGCCACAGGACTCGAAAAGGTCAGTTTTCATTCCAATTCCAAAGAAAGGCAACGCCAAAGAATGCTCAAACTACCAAACAATTGCACTTGTCTCACACGCTAGTAAAGTAATGCTCAAAATTCTCCAAGCCAGGCTTCAGCAATATGTGAACCGTGAACTTCCAGATGTTCAAGCTGGTTTTAGAAAACGCAGAGGAACCAGAGATCAAATTGCCAGCATCTGCTGGATCATAGAAAAAGCAAGAGAGTTCCAGAAAAACATCTATTTCTGCTCTATTGACTATGCTAGAGCCTTTGACTGTGTGGATCACAATAAACTGTGGAAAATTCTGAAAGCGATGGGAACTGCCTCTTGAGAAATCTGTATGCAGGTCAGGCTACAACAGTTAGAACTGGATATGGAACAACAGACTGGTTCCAAATAGGAAAAGGAGTACATCAAGGCTGTAT
>SJYC01039072.1:0-20662 GCA_006408675.1 Madoqua kirkii | reverse complement strand
TCATCTCACATGCTAGTAAAGTAATGCTCAAAATTTTCCAAGCCAGGCTTCAGCAATATGTGAACCATGAATTTCCTGATGATAACCTTTAGTTAGAAATAAACATATTTACACCTATGGCATTTATGATATCTTTATATTATTGTGTACTTTATGTACATGAATTAATCAACTCCAGTTCAATTCTAATCTGCTTATTAACAAGGTAGCATACTAAAAATGGTGAAATGCTTCCAGGCTCAGTGAATTTAACTCTTTTAACTCTTCAGGAATTGGAACCTTAAGTGAAAACAAAGGCCAATCTGAAAATAAGTGTCAAGATATTCAAAAATCTATAAACTCTGATGTAATGACTCTCATCTTAGAACTCTCTCTTAAGAATGTAGAAACTCAGATAATGATTAAAGTATAAAGAACTTCAACATTATTTAATGCAAAATTGGAAATAAATTGTTTATCCATATCTATATTTCTGAGTTCCTATACTATACATACAGAGAATGCACTGGTCATAGCAAACACCTGCTTCCAACAACACAAGGGAAGACTCTACACATGGACATCACCAGATGGTCAATATGGAAATCAGATTGATTATATAATCTGCAGCAAAATTTGGAGAAGTTATATACAGTCAGCAAAAACAAGACCAGGAGCTGACTGTGGCACAGATCATGAACTCCTTATTGCCAAATTCAGACCTAAATTGAAGAAAGTAGGGAAAACCATTAGATCATTCAGGTGTGACCTAAATCAAATCCCTTACAATTATACAGTAGAAGTGACAAATATATTCAAAGGGTTAGATCTGATAGACACAGTGCCTGAAGAACTACAGATGGAGGTTCTTGACATTACAGGAGACAGTGATCAAGGCCATCTCCAAGGAAAATAAATGCAAAAAGATGAAATGGTTGTCTCAGGAGGCCTTACAAGTAGCAGTGAATAGGAGAGAAGTGAAAGGTTAAGGATAAAAGGAAAGATATATCCATTTGAATGCAAAGTTCCAAAGAATAGCAAGGAGACATAAGAAAGCCTTCCTCTGTGATCTATGCAAAGAAATAGAGGAAAGCAATAGAATCGGAAAGACTAGAGATCTCTTCAAGAAAATTAAAGATACCAGAGGAAATTTTCATGCAAAGATAGGCACAATAAAGACAGAAATGGTATGGACCTATCAGAAGCAGAAGATATTAAGAAGAGGTGGCAAGAATACACAGAAGAACTATACAAAAAAAAAGATCTTCATTACCCAGGTAATCATGATCACTCCCCTAGAGCCAGACATCCTGGAGTGCAAAGTAAAGTGGGCCTTAGGAAGCATCAGTACAAACAAAGCTAGTGGAGGTAATGGAATTCCAGTTGAGCCATTTCAAATCCTAAAAGATGATGCTGTGAAAGTGCTACACTCATATGCCAACAAATTTGGAAAACTCAGCAGTGGCCACAGGACTGGAAAAGGTCAGCTTTCATTCCAATCCCTAAGAAAGGCGATGCCAAAGAATGCTCAAACTACCGCACAACTGCATTCATCTCACGCACTAGTAAAGTGATGCTCAAAATTCTCCAAGCCAGGCTTCAACAGTAGGTGAACGTGAAATTCCAGATGTTCAAGCTGGATTTAGAAAAGGCAGAAGAACCAGAGGTCAAATTGCCAATAACCATTAGATCATCGAAAAAGCAAGAGAGTTCCAGAATAACATCTTCTTCTGCTTTATTGACTATGCCAAAGCCTTTGTTTGGATCACAACAAACTCTGGAAAATTCCTCAAGTGGTGGGAATACCAGACTACCTGACCTGCCTCTTGAGTAATCTGAATGCAGGTCAGGAAGCAACAGTTAAAACTGGACATGGAACAAAAGAATGGTTCCAAATTGTGAAATTGTATATTGTCACCCTGCTTATTTAACTTATTTGCAGAGAATATCATGAGAAACGCTGGGCTGGATGAAGCACAAGCTGGAATCAAGTTTGCCGGGAGAAATACCAATAATCTCACATATGCAGATGACACCACCCTTATGTCAGAAAGCAAAGAACTAAAGAGCCTCTTGATGAAAGTGAAAGAGGAAAGTGAGAAAGTTGACTTAAAGCTCAACATTCAGAAAACTAAGATCATGGCATCTGGTCCCATAACTTCATGGTGAACAGATAGGGAAGCAGTGGAAACAGGACAGACTTTATTTGGGAGTCAGGCAGGGGAGGGGGGCGGGGCGGGCTCCAAAATCACTGCAGATGGTGATTGCAGCCATGAAATCAGAAGACGCTTAATCCTTAGAAAAAAAAGGTATGACGAACGTAGATAGCACATTTAAAAGCAGAAACATTACTTTGCCAACAAAGTTCTATCTAGTCAAATGTACAGTTTTTCCAGTGGTCATGTATGGATGTGAGAGTTGGACTGTGAAGAAAGCTGAGCACCAAAGAATTGATGCTTTTGAACTGTGGTGTTGGAGAAGACTCTTGAGAGTTCCTTGGAGAGCAAAGAGAATCAACCAGTCCATCCTAAAGGAGATCAATCCTGAATATTCATTGGAAAAACCTGATGCTGAAGCTGAAACTCCAATACTTGAGCCACTTGATGCAAAGAACTGAGTCATTGGAAAAGACTCTGATGCTGGGAAAGATTGAGGGCAGGAGGAGAAGGGGATGACAGAGAACAAGATGATTGGATGACATCACCAACTCAATGGGCATGAGTTTGAGTAGACTCTGGGAGTTGGTGATGGACAGGGAGGCCTGGTGTGCTACAGTCCATGGGGTCACAAAGAGTTGGACATGACTGAGCAACAACTGAAGTGAACTGATACTATACATTCAGTTGTGTAATCAAAACTTTTAAAATCAGAAGCAAAAGCTTGCAGACTCTAAGTAATGCCTCAACTACATGCACTGTCCCAACCCTGGTAACTAAGTTCCAGCTACACTGATGTTCTTTATCTTCCTTGAACGTGCTGTACTTATACTGCCTCAGGCTGCTGCTCTCTGGTTCTGTCACACTATCCATTTTCATCATCTTTATTACTGTTTTCACTAGTGGCAGTCATCAGACTGATTCATGTATTTATCTTTCTTTTTTATGTTGAAGTATAGTTTAATCTCAGGTATACAGCAAAGTTTAGTTATACATAAATATACATCATTTCTTCATGTTCTTTCCCTTACAGGTTATTACAAATATGGAATATAGTTACCTGTGCTAGACTATAGGTACTTGTTAGTTATCTATTTTATATACAGTAGTGTGTATCTGTTAATACTAAACTCCTAATTTATCCTCCCTGCCCCTTGCTCTTCAGTAACTATATTTTTTCCATGCCTGTGGGTCTATTTCTGTTTTGTATGTAAGCTCACTTATACCATATATATTTTTTAAGATTCTATGTATAAGTGATACCATATACTTGTCTTTCTCTATCTGGCTTGCAAATGACATTCTTTCATTCTGTTTTATGGCTGAGTAATATTCCACTGCACGCCACTTCTTTATCCACTCATCTGTTGATAGACACCTGGGTTGCTTCCAATTCTTGACTATTGTAAGTAGGGGTGCATGTGTCATTTCAGATTATGGTGTTCTCTAGTGGGCTGCCATCTATGGGGTCGCACAGAGTCAGACACAACTGAAGCGACTTAGCAGCAGCAGCTGGATATATGCCCAGGAATGGGATTGCAGAATCATGAAAGAAAATGAAAATGAAGTCACTCAGTTGTGTCCAACTCTTTGCAACCCCATGGACTATAGTCTACCAAGTTCCTCCATCCAGGGGATTTTCCAGGCAAGAATACTGCAGTGGGTTGCCATTTCCTTCTCCATGCAGGATCATAGTTCTGCACAAAGGCTCTATTTTTAGTTTTTTTAAGGAACCTCCATTCTGTACTTTCTAGTTCAGTTTAGTTCAATCACTCAGTTGTGTCCAACTCTTTGTGACCCCTTGGACTGCAGCACACCAGGCTTCCCTGTCCATCACCAATTCCCAGACTTTATTCAAACTCATGCCCATTGAGTCGATGATGCCATCCAACCATCCCATCCTCTGTCATCCTCTCCTGCTCCTGCCTTCAATCTTTCCCAGCATCAGGGTCTTTTCCAGTAAGTCAGTTCTTCGCATCAAGTGGCCAAAGTATTGGAGCTTCAGCATCAGTCCTTTCAGTGAATATTCAGGACTTATTTCCTTTAGGATGGACTGGTTGGATCTCCTTGCAGTCCAAGGGACTCTCAAGTCTTCAACACCACAATTCAAATCATCAGTTCTTTGGCACTCAGCTTTCTTTATGGTCCAATTCTCACATCCATACATGACTACTGGAAAAACCATAGCCGTGACTAGACAGAACTTTGTTGGCAAAGTAATGTCTCTGCTTTATAATACGCTGTCTAGTATGGTCATAGCTTTTCTGCCAAGGAGCAAACGTCTTTTCATGGCTGCAGTCACCATCTGCAATTATTTTTGAGCCCAAGAAAATAAAACTTGTCACTGTCCATTATTTCCCCATCTATTTGCCATGAAGAGATGGGACCAGATGCCATGATCTCAGTTTTTTGAATGTTGCATTTTAAGCCAACTTTTTCATTCTCCCTAGTTGTTGTACAAAATGTACAGTCTCACCAACAGTGTAGGAGGGTTCCTTTTTCTCTACATCCTGTCCAGTATTGACATGTATTTATTTTTTACTATCTGTCTCCTTCAGTAGGAATATAAACTGCACAAGCATATAAGAGTGTGGCCTATTCTCTTCAATACTCCATTTAGCATAAACATTTCTTGATAAGCACAGACAAAGAATCTAAAGCAAACAATAACATGACGGTAAATTCATATGAGTGGAGACATTTCTTCCTGTTAACTTACTTAACATATACACCTTGAATATACTACTGGAACACTCAAAAATCTTAGGAATAAAAATCACATATATATAACATGGAAATATGTTCACAAATACTAAAAAGTATCTCTTGATAAAATCATCCACCAAATGTTTGGTAAACTGTATGATTATTAAGGTCAATATTTTGCAACCAATGTTCAAGAGGACATATTTATAGTGCAGAAAGTTTTTATATCCCTTTATGAATGAGAAAAAAAAAACAGAGAAAATACTGAAACCCTTTTGGAAAGTAACGGAATATCAAGTATCATTACATATCTCTTATGTCATTGTGTCACTAATATCCTTTAAAATGAAATGACAAATGGATGTAATTTTCTTGATATGAATGGTTGTAAAATAATGTTAAGTGAGTCAGAGATCTAGGAATGAATCACAGTTTTCTAGATATTTTATCTGCCTCCCAAAGATCATACAGTTAACAAAAGGATGTTTTGATTCTGAATCTGACATTTTTTCCCCACTTTCCTACTATCCTGCTATGTGAAAAATCTACCTCAAAATCAAAGCCAATTGTATTCAGAATCCCTGGTTTCTGCTTTTGCCAACATATTTCTCATGACTGGTGCTCCATCCCCTATACTAAAGAGGCTTCCTGGGCTTCCCTGGTTATCCAGTGGTTGAGAATCTGCCTACCACTGCAGGAACTTGGTTTCGACCCCTGTCTGGGGAGAATCCACATGCTGCGGGGCAGCTAAGCCCGTGCACCATGACCGCTGAGCCCTCGTGGCGCAGCTGCTGAGCCTCAAGCTGCGCTGTGCCACAGGAGGACACACACCACAGCCAGAGGAGGCCGTAGAGCCCAGCACGGCCGGAACACGAGGCACATAAATAATAAACCTTAAAGAAAGGCGTCCTGTTCCCCAGAGACCTTCCCCATTTGCTTTCCAAAGTGCCAAATCAGTCATTTACATGAATTAAATGGAGTGTAATCTTTTACCCTTGAAGCAATGGAAAATTTTATAGTAGAGAAGACAGATCAAGCGAAAAACAAGTAAAGTGTACAATAAAAAACAAAAATAAGAGAAAGAAAGCAGAGAAAGAATGTGGAAATATTTTTGATAAAGTGATAGACACAAATAAGAATAAGATTTGCTCTAAGGCTGGTGGGATAGTTAAAACAGGTCGTCGGATTATTGTCATTTTTGAAGATAATCTACCCATGTGTACTAAGATTCATCATATAGTCAAAATAACAACTGACATTAGTTCAACGCTATAGCATGGAGAAGTGAAGGAACCTGTCTCAGTTCACACAGCCAGGAAGTAGGACAGCTGGGACTTGATCCCACGAGGTCTGCTCCAGAGTCTCTGCTCGGTGTCTACACTCTGAGATGACCTAATAATCCCACTCTTAAACATTTATTCAAAGAAACAAACTCAAAACTTAAAGAAATCAAGTGCACAAAAATGTTTGTATTAGCATATTTGAAACAAACAAACAAACTAGTACTAAACTAGATGTAAAAGAGTGTTAGTAATTTACTGAGCACATATCCTTCCCAGATAGTGCTACTGGTAAAGAACTGCCTGCCAGTGAAGGAGACGCAAGAGACATGGTTTGACCTCTGGGTCAGAAAGGTCTCTTGGAGTAGAAGTGGCAACCTTCTCCAGGATTCTTGCCTGGAGAATTCCATGGACAGAGGAGCCTGGCAGGCTACAGTCCATGAGGCTGCACAAAGTCAGACATGACTCAGCACACATACACGCCTTATATCCAGGCATGGTCCTTATGTACATCAGTGTGCTTTATCCTCACAGTAGAGAGATGGTCCCCACATTGTCACTGAAGAAACCAAGGCTTAGGACGGTTAAGTCACTTGCGCAGGTTCATATAGCAAGAAGTGACAGTGTAAGGATTCAAATGCTGGCTGGGTGATTCCAGATCCCCTGCTTTCCACCTCTGCTGAGGAGCGATTGCATCTTTCCCAGCCTGGCCCTGACCTTAACTAACTAAAAGTGCCTTCAGCAGCGAGGTCCAGGAGGGCAGGGCTTTGGGGAAAGCAGAATTACAGGCAGGGCAAGCAGGGCCTTTCCACTCCCAGTGGCAGAGTGCCAGGCACTCCCATGTCCCATGGGACTTCTCGCCACCATTGCTGAAAGATCATAGAGGGGATTTGCTCTGTCAGCAATTGGGAAGGACAATGTCTGCAGTGAAAGTCCCAGGCAGAGGGGGCAGGGCTGAATGTAGCAATCGAGAAGAGAAGGGCATCTTCCTTTCTAAGCCCAAAGGAAAGCTATGTTTTCCCAGTCTCTACACTACTCTGCTATAGGGGGAGAACTGGACATTGAGTTGCCAGATATAACAATTAAAAATGCAGGATGCCCAGCTAAACCTGAAATTCGGATGAATAATAAATAATTGCATGAACCATGCAGTATTTTACCTGGCAATCTTAACTGGGAAGCATGTTTTTGTTTGTAAGGATGGGACTGCCGCTTTCAAATGACCATGTGTACACAGAATACTGCTCTGTCGTGTTTAGCCTTCAAGCCTCACTCCCTCACTGTAGGGACAGTCTGCGGTCTTCTTTGACCCAAACTCTGTGCCTACCTGAGTGCCTGGAACACAGGAAGCATTCACTAAATTCATCTCAACCCTAAATGCATATTGATATGGATGAATGGCAGAGGAATGACAATTTATAATTATGAAGTTCATATTTAGAAATAGACCATCTATGGTATCAACATCTGTCTCAAAAGTGACCTCCTCTGTGAAGCCTTTCTTGATATGCATCTGTGTTAGAGTTTCCAGGAAAAAAAAAAAGGACCAATGGGATGTGTATATAGAGACAGAGACAGAGAGAGATTGATTGACTGATTATGAGAAATCGGTTCATGCAGCTACGGAGACTGACAAGTTCAAGGTTTCCTGTCAGTAGCTGGAGACGTGGAGAGATGATGCTGTAGTTCTAGCCTGAAGGCCAGCAGGCTTGAATCAATGTCTCAGACAGAGCCAGAAGGCAAGAAAAAATATCAGTGTTCCAGCTCAAAGCTGTCAAAGAGGAGGAATTCCCCCTTATCTTGGAAAGTCCCCCTTTTCGTTCTATTCTAGCCTTCAGTTAATTGGATAGGGTCCATCCACATTAGGGAGGGCAATCTGCTTTACTCAATCTGCTAATTGAAGTGTTAAACTCATCCTGAAACATCTTCATGGACACATTCAAAATATTTCAGTTCAGTCGCTCAGCCGTGTCCGACTCCTTGTGACCTCATGGACTGCAGCATGCCAGGCCTCTTGTCCATCACCAACTCCCAGAGTTTACTCAGACTCATGCCTATGGAGTCGGTGATGCCATCCAACCATCTATCTGAGTACCCCATGATTGGGTCAAATTGATACACAAAAGTAGATACTGCACCATCCTCAAGCAGAATTATCTGTCCCCTATGGGCTCATATAACACTATGATGGACAGGCACTTTAAGGAAAGGTGCAAGGCATAGCAATAGGTGCTTTAAAGTTGTTAGCAGCACCACGTATGCGTGTGTGCTAAGTTGCTTCAGTCCTGTCCAACTCTTTGCAACTCTATGGAAGATAGCCCATCAGGCTCCTCTGTCCATGGGATTTTCCAGACAAGAATAGCAGGATGGGTTGCCACGCCCTCCTCCAGGGGATCTTCTGGACTGAGGGACTGAACCAAGTCTCCTGTATTGCAGGCTGATTTTTTTTTCCCACTGGTGAGCCACCAAGGAAGGCCAATAGCACTGTAACATTGGCTATTCTTACTCCTACTAAAAGACTCTTCTAGTATTTTAGAAACTTTACCCATGTTCCTGTGACTGCTCTCTGTCTATGCTAGCTCATTGTGAGTTCTTTCAGAATGGAAACTTAGTGCCTAACACAAAATAAAGTCTCAACTAAGATCTATTTTTGCTTTAAAATCTGTTACCCTCTTCTCAGAGCACTGCTTCCATCAACAAGGAGCATTTGGTTCAGGTGTCCTCAGTTAGGAAGGCATCCTTTTAAAAGTCACACCAGCGTTTCTATTAGCCTAGCCATCAACAGTCTCGTCTTACAAACTAAGGAACAGAAACTGCATTAATTTCCCCATGCTGCTTTTAGAAATTACCACAGATCTAGCACCTCAAAGGGCTTCCTTGGTGGCTCCATGGTAAAGAATTCACCTGCCAATGTAGGAGATGCAAATTTGATCCCTGGGTCAGGAAGATTCCCTGGAGAAGGAAATGGCAATCCACTGAAGTCTTTACCTGCAGAATCTCATGGACAGAGGAGGCTGGTGGGCCACAGTCCATGGTGTTGCAAAGAGTCAGACATGGCTTAGTGACTAAATGACAAGTAGTGGCTTAAAACAATGTAATTTATTTTCCTGCAATTCTGGAGGCCAGAAATCTCAAATTAGCTTTATGAGACTAAAATCAGTCAGAAGGGCTGGTTCTTTCTGAAGGCTCCAGGGGAGTCTATTCCTTTTCCCTTCCAGGTTCTAGAGACTTCTTGGCTTATGGCTGCACCACTCCTATCTCTGTTTCCATCTTCACATTGCCTTCTCCCATTTTATTTTCAAGCCTCCCTCTCACACAGGGTACCTGTGATCGCACTGGGCACACGGAGATCATCAGTGTCATCTCCCTGTCTCAAGATCCTAATGTAATTACCTCTACCAAGTCCCTTTTGCCCTTCAAGGTAAAAGTCAAGGGTTCCAGGGGTTAGGACGTGGACATCTTTGCGAGGCATTATTTGACCTGCCACAGGCACTAAATGACTTGCTGAGATCCATAGCTGATGAACGCAGAGCAAGGGTGCAAACCAAAGACTGGTTTTCAAACTGAAATCACCAGTGCTGTGTACTGACACGTCACTGGGCGCCAGCTCTTTAGATCAGCTTCAAGTGGGAACTTGGGTTGACCGGATGAGTGACGGGACTGTCTGCACAGAGAATGGCTATGAGTGTGCAGGCGGGAGCCACAGGGAGGACCCTAAGCTGCCGGGAGGCAGAGCGCGTTTAGAAGGACGGCGGGAATGAAGGACCCCCTCCCCCAAAAAACCTTAGCTAAACTGGAGCAGAGCTTAGATGTAATGCCACCAGTGTATGGAAATTTTGTATTCACTAGAAGTGAGCCTTCTTCCAACTCCGAGCTGGAGTTCTTATATATACTGAGGGCTAGACAAAAGAGTTTATAGTCTTCCTATTCAAACTGTGGGGCTCAGACCAACAGCACTTTGTTAGAAAGCAGAACTTCATTCCCCCTCCAAAGCAACTGAGTCAAAATCCGTATTTCCCAGATAACTTGCATGCACATTAACTTTTGAGACGCGCCAGATTTTATCACAGCCTATCACCTCCGTGTACATGGGAGAGTGGAGATGTTGATAGCTTTCAGACCCAGGGCATCATTATGATCTGAAACTGGTCATTCTTAAAGAGAAGCTGTAAACTATACAAGCTGACTAATGTAAAACACAGATGAAAGCTCTGAGTCACAATGCTCTCAAGGTTATCTGCTGTAGAATTAGGATAGATCCTAAGTTCATTGAAAGAAACAGTCCAAAGCCAAGAAGGACAGGAGTCAAGGACATCTGTTGAACATGGCCTCTATTCAATTCCAGAAATCTGGAAAACATCCAAGTATGATCTTAGAGCTATAGTCAGGCAATGCTAAAGCTACTACTGGGTCAGAATAAGCTGAAAAGAAATGTAAATGTCACCTGAATATAATATAAGAATGTATGTCATCCAAAGGTTAGCACATTAATAGAAGATGTAAAATATGAGAAGTCATTATGAAATTTTATTCAGTTATTTTTAGAAAGATATCAATTACTTGAAAAAACTATATATGAATTGTGTTCTAATTTAGTTAAGCCAGACATGGGTACATTTATTTATTCAACTGGTAAAACATTTGTTGAATCCCTCCTATGTGCCAGGTATAGGTACAGTGATTATAACAGTAAATAAGACACAATTTTACTCTAAAGAAATTCACAGAAGAGGTACATAGGCTTTTTTTCTTTTTAAAAAGTGCAACACGAAGTAATAAGTGCAGGGCAGTCAATGAGGATAGTAAGTGCAGGGTAAATAAGTGCAGGACTGTAGGCACAGGGAATTAAGGCACAATCTATGACAGAAGTAAAGAGAAACAACAATGTTGTTGAGTAAAGTAGAAGCAACAGAAAATTTAGGGAAGACGAAAAACAGGGAATAAAAATTAAAAGCAAATATCATCCCCCTTACCCTGTGCTGTACATGCAAAATAGTTACTTTTGATTTATATTGGGATTGGGATTGCTCCTTCTGAAAGCTAAACTTGATTGACTATTGGCAACTTCAGATGGTTCAACCTAACACTTGAAAAATGTCCAGGGACAACTTATTATAGCAAGGCATATAAAACAGGTCATTTTTTAAAAAGTAAGAATAAAAGGTACTTGAAACAGCAGCTATATAAATGTCCCAGGCTTCTGAGATCCATCAGTTACTGCCTCTGTGCTTTATATTGTGAGTTTCCTGGCAGCTATGAAAAGGCAGAAAACTCATTGTTATTAAATTTCTCTTTATAATTAGGGGGAGCATAAGTTATTCACCTGGAAAAATGAACTTTTCCTCCCAGTGAAACAAAATGAATTTATTATTTCAAATTATGGTCCTTTACATGACTCTCTCCATTAGAGCAAAAACTATAATATTAAATCTTCACTCTACAGTGGTCTGATTTAATGCTGGAAGAGAGTTTCAAGGAGCTGAAGGGTTGAAAAACGAGCAAGACCCTCAGGCTCAGGCTCAGAAACTGCTTTAAGGAAGCTTTTAACAGGTCAAATTAGTTCTTAAATTCTCTTGAAGTGCTGGTAGTCTATGTCATTAGTTAAAGAGTACTGCATGTGTTTTAGGAGCCAGAGTTACCTTTCTTAGGAAGCTTAGTGCTGCCCAAGCAGGAGACCATTTCTGTGTCACTCTCTGTGCTCAGGGGGCAAGGGCGGAGATGTGCGGAGTGACTTATTTGAGTTAATGTCGCACCGTCAGTTCTAAGGAAAGCTAGAATGCTGACTGTCTTTTGGTGCCATTTTTTTTTAACTATGGAAGAAAAGCTGTGACAAACCTAGACAGTGTATTAAAAAGCAGACATCACCTTTCCAACAAAGATCCGTCTAGTCAAAGCTATGGTTTTTCCAATGGTCATGTATGGATGTGAGAGGTGGACCATAAAGAAAGTTGAGCACCAAAGAATTGATGCTTTTGAACTGTGGTGTTGGAGAAGACTCTTGAGAGTCCCTTGGACTGCAGGGAGATCCAACCAATCCATCCTAAAGGAGATCAGTCCTGACTATTCATTGGAAGGACTGATGCTGAAGCTGAAGCTCCAATACTTTGGCCACCTGATGGGAAGAGCCGATTCACTGGAAAAGATCCTGATATTGGGAAAGATTGGAGGCAGGAGAAGGGGGAGACAGAGAATGAGATGGTTGGATGGCATCACTAAGTCAACAGACATGAATTTGAGCAAACTCAGGCAGATAGTGAAGGACAAGGAAGCCTGGTGTGCTGAAGTCCATGGGGTCACCAAGAGTCAGTCATAACTTAGCAACCGAACAACAACAACAATTTGTTTAATCTTCTTTTTTTAATTTTTGTTTTATATTGGAGCATAGTTGACTAAAAATGTTATGTTCATTTCAGATATACAGTAAAGTGATCCAGTTATACATGAACATGTTCTATTCTTTTGCAAATTCTTACCACCTTTAGGCTATTACAGAATATTGAGCAGAGTTCTCTGTGCTATACAGTAGGTCCTTGTTTGTTATCTGTTTTAAACAAAGCAGTGTGTACATGCCCATCCGAAACTCCTGATCTATCCTATCCCCCACCCATCCCCACTGGTAACCATAAGTTTGTTCTCTAGAGCTACCATATGACCCAGCAATCCCACTCCTGGGCATGTATCTGGAGAAAAACATGATTTAAAAAGATACATGCACCACAATGTCCACTGCAGCAATATTCACAGTAACCAAGACATTTTCGCAACCTAAATGTCCATCAACAGATGAATGGATAAAGAAGATGTGGTATATATGCAGGGGAATATTACTCAGATTAAAAATGATGTAATTGCATTTCATCTATATGGATGGACCTGGAGACTGTCATACTAGGTGAAGTATATAGAAAGACAAATTAAAAAATGATACAAATGAACTTATTTTATGGTCAATTAGTGTGTCCAGCTGGACTGCAAGGAGATCTAACCAGTCCATTCTAAAGGAGATCAGCCCTGGGATTTCTTTGGAAGGAATGATGCTAAAGTAGTACTTTGGCCACCTCATGCGAAGAGTTGACTCATTGGAAAAGACTCTGATGCTGGGAGGGATTGGGGGGCAGGAGGATAAGGGGACGACAGAGGATGAGATGGCTGGATGGCATCACTGACTCGATGGACTTGAGTTTGAGTGAACTCCGGGAGTTGGTGATGGACAGGGAGGCCTGGCGTGCTGCAGTTCATGGGGTTGCAAAGAGTTGGATATGACTGAGTGACTGAACTGAACTGAACTGAGTGTGTCCAGCATTTCTGTGACCTTCTTGCTTTAGCACTAATGACATCATCTCAATCTTCCTGGCTTTGGCTAATGCTCAGTCTCCTAAGCCTTTTCTCTCTATTTTTACTTCTTTTATATTTCTGTTGCTTCTATACTCTCTCCCTAAAAATGTCACATTCCACACACCCTCCAGTGAGAGAGGATTTGATTGAGTAGAGTCATCCAATATGGAGTAGACTCAGCCGACCACTCAGGCTGAGGATGAGGAGTGATGTCTGTAGCGACAGGCAAACAGAAAGAGACTGAATTCAAGCCCCAGAAGCCCCACTTACCAGCCTGTGACATTGGCCCAGTTACTATGCCTCTGTGATGAGGTGGGCTGCTCGTGAGACATGCAGTCAAAGCTGGATGGTTATTGACAACATTCTGAATCCTGTCAGGGTATCTCTGTAACTATGTGTATTATTATTAAGATGCATTTGATAATATATCAGCCAATCTCATAGGACTTGTGAAGATTAAATAAAACAATCCAGTGGAGGCCTCAATGTAGCACTTGACTCACAGATTCAAGTGCTCATTAAGTAATTAGTTCTCATTCCTATGCTCAGCTCTTGACAATTACTTTTGACCCGGATTTCTGGTTCAATCCATTTTGACCAATAACAGGGTCACATGTCACTAATTCAAGTAGCTTTGGGGACAAGGAACCTTTTTTCCCTGAAAGGGACAATGGTCATGGCGTTTGCTTAGGGTTTTACACGTTGTGTTTGGGAAAGGGGATGCATTTAGCATCAGAAGCCTGGAAGATATAGTTTGGGCTTTAAAAAATTACAGACATTATTACAATCTGTCCTCCCTGACCATAAAAGGAAAGAACAAGGGAAACAACATCCTGAGGGATTGTCCAGGATTTGTGTACTTTTATTTCACAATTATTTCCTAGACAGAAATCTTGATGTCACAGTTAGATTGGGAACCAGGGAACAGAAAACCATACTTTTAAATTTCTTTTTATTTCCCAAGTTCCTAGGTGAATAAATAATAGATTCTCAATAAGCACTTGTGACCTATCTTATTGAAGATAATTAAACACAAAAATAACCTGCATCTATCTTTCTTTTTCCCTCTCTCCCTCTCTCTGCTTCTTTCTTTCTCCAGCTTAAAAAAGTACCCACATGAGAGCCATGAGTTGTTTCATTTGGGGCAAAATGAAGACTGCATCCTGGGAGACAGCACCTCAGATAGCTCTGAGGAACCACTCCAAAGAGGTTGAGGGAAAGGTCATATATATGTGATTTTGGTGTAGGGGGAGTGCATGAAATCAAGCATATATATATATGCTTTTTTTTACAACAGGTTTCTGCTAGTCTCATGAAGGTTGAAACTAGTCATGAAAATCACCATGCAGGATTTTAGTGCTTTTCTAGATACAAGAGGATACAAGGATTGGGCTATAAAATCATCTCCTGAAAACATCTAACTATATGAAGACCTGTCCTGCTGATTCCCTCTCTTCCCTGAGCACAGAGTGCCCCATTCCTGCTCTCCACCCTGAACTCCTTCCATTGGGTACTGAAAGTCAGCAGCTGCAGGAGCTCAAGTTTAATCCTTACAGGTAGATGATAAGTGCCAATGGCAACTGCCAATTTGTAGTTGACACTTTATTTATTTATTTTTTTTTTTTGGATCACTTTCTAGGTATGACTGGAGCAGAAATTCTCTTGGTGTCCTTTGAAAATGCCATTCTCTCCTAGCCTGAGGTGCCCCTTTCCACCACTTTTATCATAGCAACTTAACAGATCTTAATGATTACTTAGAAAACAATAGAGGCCCTGGCCACTTCCATTTCTTTGTGCATTAAAACAATTCTAAGTCAAAAGAAGACCATAAAACACAAAAGCAATGCAATATAATTCTATTATTTCTAAGATGATTAAAAATATATACAAATATTAATGAATGAAGGAAGCATAACAAAAATAATCTAATGGTCAGTTTATAGTATTTCTAGAGTTTATTCTCAAAATTATGAAAAGAAAAGGAGAAAATACATAAGCTAAATACATTAACTGACAGATTAACTACAGATGGCATGGTCTGGCAGTGAGATACATATATTTAAGTGGTATGGCTTTTGACAACTTCTTTCAATCTTTTTAGGGTGTCTCTGCACTCTGTGTTGTCATTTGTGATCAGCCTTAAGCTCCCTCCCTGACTCCCGGGCAAGTGTGACAGCTTCCTCAGTTGCTGTGATTTGTGTCCAGAACTTGAAGACCTTTGGGAGTCTTCTTGCCTGTCTCCATTCTCCCATTCAGCTTTCCTCTCCTTCTTCCTCCTGCCCCTACTCTGCTACATCTGCTTTTAATATTTGAAGAAATTGAGCCACATTTTTGATAATCAGAAAAATTTAGACTCAAAGTCTCCAAATTTTCTAAAGTCTATAATCTGGCTCCTCCTTGCATTCTAAAAACTGCTCACTGGAGGGGCTATTCCGTGTGTGCAACTCTTTTGTGACTCCCTAGATTGTAGCCCACAAAAGTCCTAACAAAGATTGGATTATCCTTGTAGCCTCAAATAGTCCACCAATATTTTATTGCTTTAAAATATTTCTTGATTTCACTTTGGTTCCCTCTATTTTCATTGCCAGTATTCATGCCCGGGTTTTCATAACAATTCTTTTCAATCTGCTCTGCTGCCAACTTATCATTCATAGCACTGCTTTTATCATATCATACCTCTGTTGAAAACATCCAAAGCAACGGTGGGGATAAATCTTTACATATTTTAATCGGTTACTTAACATATATAATTTTTTAGGTGCTGTTTTATCCACTCTACTATAAAATCATGGAAGGCAGAGATAATGTCTGGTTTGTCTACAATTATACAGTAAGTCATAAGCACACAACCAATATTTGTTGCCTGGCTGGACTTTCAGACACTCTTCTACATTGGTAGAGGATATGCCTACTATGCAGGAGACTCCAGTTCAATTCCTGGGTCAGGAAGATTCTCGGGAGAAGGGATAGGCAACCCACTCCAGTATTCTTGGGTTTCCCTCGTGTCTCAGCTGGTAAAGAATCTGCCTGCAATGCGGGAGACCTGGGTGTGATTCCTGGGTTGGGAAGATCCCTTAGAGAAAGGAAAGGCTATCCACTCCAGTATTCTGGCCTGGAGAATTCCATGGACTGTATAGTTCATGGAGTCTCAAAGAGTCTGAAACGACTGAGCAACTTTCACTTTCACTTTCTTTCTACATGAATAGTGGGAATATGAATTGTAGGGAAATTTGACAGTGTATTTATATACATAGAAATACTGCTGGGGAAGCACAAATAATTTTGATAGCAGACAACAATGAAAAGTGAGAATTTGGAGGCCTTTTATACTCTAGATCTTCTAAAAAAATAATCCAGGAGGCGAACAAGATGACAGAGGAGTAGATGACAGATGGAGTACATCTCTCTCCACGGATACCTCCAGAACACAGCTTCAGACACAGAAGTGCATACAGAACATCAGCTGAGAGCAGACAGGAGGACCTGACAAGCGGAAAAAAATATATAGACCCACACACAGCTCGGTAGGACAGAGGAACTAGGAGGAAAAGCAGGAGTGTCAGTAGGTCTGGACCTGCCCTCAGCGGTGGGGGAGCGGAAGCAGGGGTCTGACCCCATCGGGGCAACTGTCTGAGTCAGAGGAGAAATATTTAAGGCTGAGAGTGAAACAGCTGACCTGCGGCAGCCTAAATGGAATGAGAATCAGACAATCCTTGCCACAGCCATATACACTCTGGACAGGGACACAGGTCCCCTAGAAGGTGCAGCAGCTGGGAGCTGGAGTTTAGGGATTGTGGAGCAATCCCAGGGTGAGAGCTGGTGGTGACTGTGGAGAGAAGGATCCAGGGGATGTGAGGGAGGAAATCGTGGTGGGAAATGGGGATGGAGGAAAGCCAGGTACCATGGAAGCAAGGCGATACTGCTGAGTCACGTGTAGGGGGTGGAGCCATCACCATGGCCTCTCTCCCCCAACAAGCCAGCATTGGCAGCTGCACAATAGACGGGCTGGCCCATCAAATGCCTGATGCACTGAACTACAGAGTAGGACCCCAGGCAAGGGAGCCATCTAAGTGCCCAAACAGGTGGAGCTATAGAGAAAGACTGACCAAAGACACCTTCTGATCACCAGCTACAAGAGAATGAAAAAAAGACTCTGATCGGGCCATAACTCCTGCGGTGGAGGCAGTCCATGTCCCTGCATACTTGGTGCCTCCAGAGTCCCTGCAAGCCAAGCAACTGTGCCACCTTCATGCTCAACCCTCACTGGGGCCGAGCTGCCACAGGCAAAAAAAAAAGTCTTGTGTCTATGCGCGCAGGGTCGCTTTGGTCATGTCCGATTCTTTGCAACCCTGTGGAATGTGGCCTGCCAGGCATCTCTGCCAGAGAGGGGGTTCTCCAGGCAAGAATACTGGAGTATATTGGCCAATACTGGTTGCCATACCCTTCTGCTGCTGCTGCTACTGCTAAGTCCCTTCAGTCGTGTCCGACTCTGTGCGACTCCCCATAGATGGCAGCCCACCAGGATCCCCCATCCCTGGGATTCTCCAGGCAAGAACACTGGAATGGGTTGCCATTTCCTTCTCCAACGCATGAAAGTGAAAAGTGAAAGTGAAGTCGTTCAGTCTTGTTGACTCCTAGCAACCCCATGGACTGCAGCCAACCAGGCCCCTCTGTCCATGGGATTTTCCAGGCAAGAGTACTGGAGTGGGTTGCCATTGCCTTCTCTTCCATACCTTTCTAGAACACTATATTTCCTGCAGCTGCCAACCCCTCTGAGTACCTGGTGCTGCCAGAACCCCTGTGACCCAAGCAGCTATACCACCTCCTTCAGTGGTGCAGACCCAAATTCTCCAGGGCAGCCTCAGGAGCAAACCCTAGTGGACAACCCACATGTAGAGGTGGAAACAAATCCACAATTGAAACTCAGAGACAGTGTGGCTAAGGAAGAAGACCCAAAACTTCCAGAATCCAGATCCAGCAGCCAGGGATTCAACCTGAAGGGGTGAGCAGTGTCGGCAGGAAACTGGGGCAGCCTCTCAGTTTTCTTGGACTGCCTGTTTATTTCAATTTTATGATTCTCTTTTATAGTTTTACAAAAGCATTAGGTCAGAGGTTTGATATTTTTAGTTCCCATTGACCAAGATTTATTTTTCTCCAAAAATCATTGTTGCCCCTCAAAAGGAGTTCCTTCCTCAGTGATTCTCTTATCTACTTTTTCTCATGTGTACTTGTGAATACACTGTAACTCATGCTAATGTCTGGGGTGCATACCACATTCTTCAATTTAATTCTTATTGTTCTAAGTCCTGTTTGCCCCTAGTATCCTAAACTCACTATTTCTAAGAAAAGGCTTTTTTTTTTTATTTTATTTTTACTTTATTTTACTTTACAATACTGTATTGGTTTTGCCAGACATTGACATGAATCCACCACCGGTGTATACAAGCTCCCAATCCTGCATCCCCCTCCCACCTCCCACCCCATATCATCTCTCTGGATCATCCCCATGCACCAGCCCCAAGCATCCTGTATCTTGTATCAAACATAGGCTGGTGCTTCATTTCTTACATGATAGTATACATGTTTCAATGCCATTCTCCCAAATCATCCCACCCTCGCCCTCTCCCTCAGAGGCCAAAAGTCCGTTCTATACATCTGTGTCTCTTTTGCTGTCTCACATACAGGGTCATCATTACCATCTAAGAAAGTGCTGCTAGCTATAAATATCTCTAAAGTCCCTAATCTCTATAAGCTATAGTAGAATTTGCTAACATTACAGGACCCCTTAAGTCTTTAGCTTCTAACTATTTTAATTATTCCTAAGCCCTAAAATCAGCAAACTCCTTTGCCATAAACACTTTCCTCACAAATAGGCTTCAGATAGCAATCCCTCCCATGGTCTCAAGCTGCAGCCTCTGTGTTCACCCTAGAACACTCTTTTGTAGAAGTCCTTAAACAAATATCGATGATTAACTTTATGAATTATTCTTTGAGCACAGCTGCAGAAGGCTTTACGCCTTCTCATGCTCCTCTCAAAAACAATAAGCACCTTAATATTCTCTTCAGTCAACTCAGCCGAGGAAAGGAAAAAACAAATCAGAATCACAAAGCCTAACTCTTTCATTCCAGGTCTGTGCCTACGGAACAAAGGGAGGGGGTTTAGGGCCATGCCTCCATTTTGTCAGTAATGTCTAACACGGCTCCCGACACAAAACCTTTGCACCAGCTGTACAATTTTCAGATTAAGCTCACATGATCAACTAGGCACTCTGTGTTTATGGAATATATAAAAAGCTATTGAGAGCTCTGACAAAAGAAAACTCACTAGCTCTGATAGCTGTGGACATTGGAGGTAAGAACACACAGGAGTAGGACCAGATTAGAATATGAACTGCCCCCACAGCAGGTCCAGAGACCAGTTCAGTGTTGGAGGGAATCCCAGGGAGATGAGATGGACTGTGACTCCCAGCGTGGGAAAGGACTCTGATAGCAGTGACTCAATAAAAACATTTATGACTCTTATGTTTTGACTTGTTCCATAGATTCCTTTGGATTAAATTTCTTTTTATTTTCCTTTTGTCTCCCCTCTGTTGTACTTGTTGATTTTATTGGCACTAAGAAATCCAATTAAGCTTTTGAGTTGTGTTTTTATTTTCTCAGTCACAATTTTTATTGTTGTCATAAACCTCTGCCTCTACACTGGCTTTTGCAGTTCTGTGGAGAGTTCCTTTTTTTTCTTTTTATCTCTTTTTTTAATTAAAAAAATTTAAACCTATTATTATTTTTTCTACATTTATTCCTTTGTTCACTTTTCCTACTGTTCTTTTTCCCTTGCAGTTAATCTTTAAAATATATAAATCTTCTTTATGTACCTCTATTTAACTTTACATAATTACTCTTTCTTTCTTTTCTTTTTCTCCTTTGCTCTTAACATATTTGTTAGTCTTATTTTCATTGCTTTATTCCCCAGTCGGCACCTTGATATAGTTTTGTTTTCCAGTTTGTGTTTTAATTAGTTTTGTTCTAATAGATATAATTTTCAATTTCTTTTGTTTGCTGGGTCAGTCTACTGTACTTTATTTTTGTTGGACTCTTTTGATTTTGCTTATGGGTGCATATGTATATGTGTATATTCAGTCATACTTTGTATTGTTGTAATAAACCTCTGCCTCTACATTGGGTTTTTGCAGTTCTGTGTTTTCCTTT
>SJYC01039071.1:0-14657 GCA_006408675.1 Madoqua kirkii | reverse complement strand
CATTACCATCTAAGAAAGTGCTGCTAGCTATAAATATCTCTAAAGTCCCTAATCTCTATAAGCTATAGTAGAATTTGCTAACATTACAGGACCCCTTAAATCTTTAGCTTCTAACTATTTTAATTATTCCTAAGCCCTAAAATCAGCAAACTCCTTTGCCATAAACACTTTCCTCACAAATAGGCTTCAGATAGCAATCCCTCCCATGGTCTCAAGCTGCAGCCTCTGTGTTCACCCTAGAACACTCTTTTGTAGAAGTCCTTAAACAAATATCGATGATTAACTTTATGAATTATTCTTTGAGCACAGCTGCAGAAGGCTTTACGCCTTCTCATGCTCCTCTCAAAAACAATAAGCACCTTAATATTCTCTTCAGTCAACTCAGCCGAGGAAAGGAAAAAACAAATCAGAATCACAAAGCCTAACTCTTTCATTCCAGGTCTGTGCCTACGGAACAAAGGGAGGGGGTTTAGGGCCATGCCTCCATTTTGTCAGTAATGTCTAACACGGCTCCCGACACAAAACCTTTGCACCAGCTGTACAATTTTCAGATTAAGCTCACATGATCAACTAGGCACTCTGTGTTTATGGAATATATAAAAAGCTATTGAGAGCTCTGACAAAAGAAAACTCACTAGCTCTGATAGCTGTGGACATTGGAGGTAAGAACACACAGGAGTAGGACCAGATTAGAATATGAACTGCCCCCACAGCAGGTCCAGAGACCAGTTCAGTGTTGGAGGGAATCCCAGGGAGATGAGATGGACTGTGACTCCCAGCGTGGGAAAGGACTCTGATAGCAGTGACTCAATAAAAACATTTATGACTCTTATGTTTTGACTTGTTCCATAGATTCCTTTGGATTAAATTTCTTTTTATTTTCCTTTTGTCTCCCCTCTGTTGTACTTGTTGATTTTATTGGCACTAAGAAATCCAATTAAGCTTTTGAGTTGTGTTTTTATTTTCTCAGTCACAATTTTTATTGTTGTCATAAACCTCTGCCTCTACACTGGCTTTTGCAGTTCTGTGGAGAGTTCCTTTTTTTTCTTTTTATCTCTTTTTTTAATTAAAAAAATTTAAACCTATTATTATTTTTTCTACATTTATTCCTTTGTTCACTTTTCCTACTGTTCTTTTTCCCTTGCAGTTAATCTTTAAAATATATAAATCTTCTTTATGTACCTCTATTTAACTTTACATAATTACTCTTTCTTTCTTTTCTTTTTCTCCTTTGCTCTTAACATATTTGTTAGTCTTATTTTCATTGCTTTATTCCCCAGTCGGCACCTTGATATAGTTTTGTTTTCCAGTTTGTGTTTTAATTAGTTTTGTTCTAATAGATATAATTTTCAATTTCTTTTGTTTGCTGGGTCAGTCTACTGTACTTTATTTTTGTTGGACTCTTTTGATTTTGCTTATGGGTGCATATGTATATGTGTATATTCAGTCATACTTTGTATTGTTGTAATAAACCTCTGCCTCTACATTGGGTTTTTGCAGTTCTGTGTTTTCCTTTATTTTTTCCTTTTTTTCTTTCTTCTTCTATTTTTTCTTTTTATAATTTTAATTTTTAATTTTTTTAACCTATTATACTTTTCTACATTAATTTCTTTGTTTGCGTTTCCTACTCTTTTTTTCCTTGCAGTTATCTTTAATGTATATAAATCTTCTTCATCTACCTCTATTTAACTTTGCATATCTATTTTTTCTTTTCCTCTCAACATATTTGTTAGTTTTGTTTTCATTGCTTCATTTCCCACTTGGCACCTTGCTTTAGTTTTATTTTCCAGTTTGTGCTTAAATTAGCTTTGTTCTTAACTGGTAAATAAAATTTTTTATTTCCTTTGTTCACCAAGTCAGTCTACTGTACTTTATTTTCATTGGACTCTTTGCACTTTGCTCATAGGTGTATATGTATATGTGTATATTCCATTATTTTAATTATTATTTGCCTGATTTTGTAATTGCCATTTGTCTGGGGCTCATCTTTGGTTTTGCATTTGAGGATATTTGTTTTAATCTCACTTAGGGCCGTAACAAAGCACTGGTGGAATCTTTGCTCCAGATCAGAGATCAAGCCCTGAGCCTTTAGAGTAGGAGCATTGACTCCAAGATCCTAGACTACCAGAGAACTAACTCTAAAGAGTATCAAATATTGAGAACTCATACAAAAGAAACCACTTGAATACAAGACCCTGCATCACCCAGCTATCAGTAGCACCCTGTGTAGGATGCCTCATCTAAACAACAAACAAAACAGCATCAGACAAATACAAACCCAATCATCAGCAGACAGGAGTACCACTTTACTCAGCTTTGTTAATCAAAGGAAAAACAAACAAACAAAAACTCACCACAAATCTCACCCTATGTGAAGCTAACCCAAACCACTGGACCAATGCTAGGAGGACAGAAGCCAAAAGGAAGAAGGAATTCAACCTTCTTAAAGGAAAGAATTCAACTTTCCTTGTAGCCTGGGAAAGGAGACCTCAAACACAGTAACTTAAAAAAATAAAATATAAGGCAGAGAAATACTGCACAAATGAAGGAACAAACGAGAAACACAGATGTCCAAACAAATGAAGAGGAAATAGGCAAGCTGTCTGAAAAAAAAAATCAGAATAATGATAATAAACATGATCAAAAACCTTGAAAACAAAATGGAGAAAATGCAACAATCAATTAAGAAAGACATAGAAGAATTAAAGAATAAACATACAGGGGAAAGCAACACAATTAGTGAAACTTAAAATACTCTAGAAGAAATCAATAGCAGAATATCTGAAGCAGAAGAACGAATCAGTGAGCTGAAAGATAAAATGGTGGAAATAACTTCTGAAGAGCAGAATAAAGTAAAAAGAATTAAAAGAGCTGAGGACAGTCTCAGAGACCTCTGGGACCGTGTTAAACACACTAACATTTGGATTATAGGGGTCCCATAAGAAGAAAAGAAAAAGAAGGATATAAGAAAACTTTTAAAGAGATTATAGTTGAAATTTTCCCCAATATGGAAAAAAAAATAGTCAATCAAGTCCAAGAGGCATGAAGAGTCCCATACAGGATAAACCCAAGGAGAAAAATGCCAAGAAACACACTAATCAAACTAACAAAGACTAAACAAAAAGAAAGAATATTAAAAGCAGCAAGGGAAAGCAACAAGTAACATACAAGGAAAACCCTATATACTTAACAGCTGATCTTTCAGCAGAAACTCTGCAGGCCAGAAGGGAATGGCAGGATGTATTTAAAGTACTGAAAGGGAAAAATTTACAACCAAGATTACTGTATCCAGCAAGGATCTCATTCAAAATGAATGGAAAAATTAAAAGCTTTTCAGACAAGTAACAGTTAAGAGAATTCAGTACCACCAAACCAGCTTTATAACAAATTTTAAAGGGAATTTTATAGTCAAGAAATACAAAAGAAGAAAAAAGATCAACAAAATCAGCTCGAAACAATTAAGAAAATTGCAGTAGGAACATATATATCAATAATTACTTTAAATATATATGGGTTAAATGCTCCAACCAAAAGACACAGACTGGTTGAATGGATACAAAAACAAGACGAGAAACTCACTTCAGAACTCAAGAAATATATAGACTGAAAGTGAGAGGATGGAAAAATCTATTCCATGCAAACGGGAAGCAAGAGCAAGCTGGAGTAGCAATCCTCATATCAGACAGAATAGACCTTAAAATAAAGAAGATTACAAGAGATAAGGAAGGACATTACATAATGGTCAAGGGAACCAGTCCAGGAGGAAGATATAACAATAATATCTGTGCACCCAACATAGGAGCACCTCAATACATAAGACAAATGCAAACAGACAAAAGGAGAAATTGACAGTAACACAATAGTAGAAGACTTTAAAACCCCACTCACACCAATGGACAGATCATCAAAGCAGAAAATTAATAAGGAAACATAACTCTTAAGTGATACATTTAGATGAGATGGGTCTCATTGATATCTTCAGGACATTCCATCCAAATGCAGAAGAATACATACCTTTTTGTCAAGTACACATGGAACATTCTCCAGGATAGACCACATCTTGGGTCACAAATCAAGCTTCAATCAACTTAAGAAAATATAAATTGTATCAAGCATCTTCTCTGACCACAGTGCTATGAGACTAGATATCAATTACAAGAAAAAAAGTGTAGAAACTAAATAACATGTTTCTAAATAACCAACTTGTTACTGAAGAAATCAAAAGGGAAATAAAAAAATTTTTTTAACAAATGACAATGAAAACATGGCAACTCAAAACCTATGGGATGCAGCAAAAGCAGTTCTAAGAGGGAAGTTTATAACAATACCTCAAGAAACAAGAAAAATATCGAATAGACAACCTAATTTTACACCTAAAATAACTGGAAAAGGAAGAAAAAAAAAACAAAATTAGTAGAAGGAAAGAAATCATACAAATCTGAGCAGAAATAAGTGGAAAAGAAATGAAAGAAACAATAGTAAAGATTAATAAAACTAAAAGCTGGCTCTTTTAGAAAATAAGCAAAACTGACAAACCTTTAGCCAGACTCATTAAGAAAAAAAAGAAAGAAGAATCAAATCAACAAAATTAGAGGAGCGGTTACAACAGACAGTGCAGAAAGGAAAAGGATTCTAAGAGACTATTATGAACAACTATATGACAATAAAATGGATAACTGGGAAGAAATAGACAGATTCTTACAAAAGTTCAGTCTTCCAAGTCTGAACCAGGAAGAAATAGAAATTATGAACAACTCAATTGCAAGTCTTATAATTGAAGCTGTGATCAAAAATTTCCCAAAAAAACAAAAACCCAGGATTATTTTATTTCACAGGAGAATTCTATGAAACATTTAGAAAAGAGCTAATGCCTATCCTTCTAAAACTCTTTCAAAAAATTGCAGAGGAAGGAACTTCCAAGCTCATTCTATGAGGCCCATCACCCTGATACAAAAACCAGACAAAGACAACATTAAAAAAAAAAAAAAACAGCAACAAAACTACAGGCCAATATCACTGATGAACATAGATGCAAAAATCCTCAACAAAATTTTAGCAAACAGAATTCAGCAACACAT
This sequence comes from Madoqua kirkii, assembly GCA_006408675.1. Lineage (NCBI taxonomy): Eukaryota > Metazoa > Chordata > Mammalia > Artiodactyla > Bovidae > Madoqua > Madoqua kirkii. The sequence goes on along the minus strand of SJYC01039071.1, from coordinate 9,579 downwards.
CAAAAAGCTAATACACCATGATCAAGTTGGGTTTATTCCAGAGATGCAAGGATTCTTCAATATATGGAAATCAATGTGATACACCATATTAACAAATTGAAAGATAAAAACCATATGATCATCTCAATAGATGCAAAAAAAGCCTTTGACAAAAGTCAGCACCCATTTATGATTAAAACTCTTCAAAAAATGGGCATAGAAGGAACCTACCTCAACATAGTAAAGGTCATATATAATAAGTCTACAGCAAACATTATTCTCAGTGGTGAAAAGCTGAAAGCATTCCCCTAAGATCAGGAACAAGACAAAGGTGCCCAATTTCACCACTGTTCTTCAACATAGTTCTGGAAGTCCTAGCTACAGCAATCAGAGAAGAAAAAGAAATAAAAGGAATCCAGACTGGAAAAGAAGAAGTAAAGCTCTCATTGTTTGCAGATGATATGACACTGTACATAGAAAACCCTAAAAATAGTATCAGAAAATTACTAGAGCTAATCAGTAAATTTAGCAAAGTTGCAGGATACAAAATCAATACACAGAAATCACTTGCATTTCTATATACTACCAATGAAAAATCAGAAAGAGAAATTCAGGAATTAATACCATTCACCATTGCAACAGAAAAATTAAATATCTAGTAACAAACCTACCTAAGGAGACAAAAGAATTTTACACAGAAAGATACTAATGAAAGAAATCAAAGATGACATAAATAGATGGAAGGATATTCCATGTTCCTGGGTAGGAAGAATCAATATTGTGAAAATGACTATCCTGCCAAAAGCAATCTACAGATTCAATGTGATCCCTATCAAATTATCAATGGCATTTTTCACAGAACTAGAACAAAAAAATTCACAATTCATATGGAAACACAAAACACCCTGAATAGCCAAAGTAGTTTTGAGAAAGAATGGAAATGCAGGAGTCAATCTTCCTGGCTTCAGATTATACTACAAAGCTACAGTCATCAAGACAATAGAGTACTGGCACAAAAACAGAATTATAGACAAATGGAACAAGATAAAAAGCCCAGAAATAAACCCATGCACTTATGGGTGCCTTATTTTTGACAAAGGAGGCAAGAACATACAATGGGGCAAAGATAGCCTCTTCAATAGATGGTGTTGGGAAAACTGGACAACTACATGCAAGAGAATGAAATTAGAACACTTTCTAACACCACACATAAAAATAAACTCAAAATGAATTAAAGACCTAAGTTTGAGGCCAGAAACTATAAAACTCTTAAAGGAAAACATAAGCAGAACACTCAATGACTTTAATCAAAGCAAGATACTCTATGACTCACCTACCTCTTAGAGAAATGGAAATAAAAACAAAAGTAAACAAGTGACACCTGATCAAACTTAAAAACTTTTGCACAGCAAAGGAAACTATTAGCAAGGTGAAAAGGCAACCCTCAGAATTGGAGAAAATAATAGCAAATGAAACAATTGACAAAAGATTTCCAAAATATACAAGCAGCTCATACAACTCAATACCAGAAAAATAAACAACCCAATCAAAAAGTGGGGAAAAGACCTAAACAGACATTTCTCCAGAGAAGACATACAGATGGCTAACAAACACATGAAAAGATGCTCAACACTGCTCATTATTCAGTTCAGTTCAGTTCAGTTCAGTCGCTCAGTCATGTCTGACTCTTTGTGACCCCATGAATCGCAGCATGCCAGGCCTCCCTGTCCATCACCAACTTCCGGAGTTCACTCAGACTCACGCTCATCGAGTCAGTGATGCCATCCAGCTATCTCATCCTCTGTTGCCCCTTCTCCTCTTGCCCCCAATCCCTCCCAGCATCAGAGTCTTTTCCAATGAGTCAACTCTTCACATGAAGTGGCCAAAGTACTAGAGAAACTGCAATGAGATATCACCTTACACCAGTCAGAATGGTCATCATCAAAATGTCTATACTGGAGAGAATGTGAAAAAAAGGGAACGCTGTTGCACTGTTGGTGGGAATGTAAATTGATTCAGCTGCTATGGAAGACAGTTTGGAGATTCCTTGAAAAACTAGGAATAAAACCACCATATGACCCAGAAATCCCACTCTTGGACATGTACCCTGAGGAAACCAAAATTGAAAGAGACGCATGTATCCCATTGTTCATTGGAGCACTATTTACAATAGTTAGAGCATGGAAGCAACCTAAATGTTCGTTGACAGATGAATAGATAAAGAAGTTGTGGTACATATACACAATGGAATATCCTCAACCATAAAAAGGTATGTATTTGGATCAGTTCTGATGAGGTGGATGAACCTAAAACCTATTATACAGAGTGAAGTGAGTCAGAAAGAGAAAGATAAATACAGTATTCTAACACACATATATAGAATCTAGAAAAAACGGTACTGAAAAATTTATTTACAGGGCAGCAGTGGAGAAACAGTAATAGAGAATAGACTTATGGACAGGGGAGAGGGGAGGAGAGGGTGAGATGTATGGAAAGAGTAACATGGAAACTTACATTACCATATGTAAAATGGGCAGCAAATGAGAATTTGCTGTATCACTCAGGAAACTCAAACAGGGACTCTATATCAACCTAGAGGGGTGAGATGGGCAGAGAGATGGGAGGGAGTTTCAAAAGGGAGGGCTGTGTGTATACCTATGGCTGATTTATGCTGAGGTTTGACAGAAAAACAGCAAAATTCTGTAAAGCAATTATCCTTCAGTAAAAAATAAATTAATTAAAACATTATCCAGCTCCAATCTTTTCCCTTAACTTACTTACTAGAGGGGTGAGATGGGCAGGAGATGGGAGGGAGTTTCAAAAGGGAGGGCTGTGTGTATACCTATGGCTGATTTATGCTGAGGTTTGACAGAAAAACAGCAAAATTCTGTAAAGCAATTATCCTTCAGTAAAAAATAAATTAATTAAAACATTATCCAGCTCCAATCTTTTCCCTTAACTTACTTATACATATCTTTTCCTCCTTCCCTCCCTCCCTCCCTCCCTCCCTCCCTTCCTTCCTTCCTTCCTTTCTTCCTTCCTTCCTTCCTTTCTTCCTTCCTTTCCCCTTCTTCTCTGGCTCATATTTAAAAGGTAATTCAAAGTCTGAACCCATCTTGCCAGACCTCCCACTGGCCTTCAATTTGAAAACTCTTCTCCAGTTGATTTATTAATCCATCCACATAAGCAATATTTTGGAGGGCTCACAGCTTGGCCCACAGCATGGAGTGGGGAAGTAGCTGGGTAAACAATCCGTTACAGCGTGGTATGGTGAGCTCTGCATCAGAACACCCACACCTGTACAGAGGGCTGTGGAAGTGCAAAGGAAGGAGGGGCTGACTCTTGCCCATGTGCCAAAGGAGATGGAGAAGGCTTTGGGGAAGGAAGTCAGCTTTGAAAGAGACCTTGAAGAGGGATTCAGCCAGGCAGAAAAGTAGGGGAAAAATATTCTAGGCAGTGTGAGCAGCCCATGAATAACTTCATGACGCCTGTAATTTCTTATACGTCACAAGAGGTACATGTGTGTACTCCACATGAGGTGGAATATTGTGTCTGGATCCTGGGAGTCTGCAGGCAGGAGTGACTTCCAAAATGATACAATTTCAAGTTCTGTTCTGTCCATTAAGTCTCCCTGGTACCCGGTGATCTCTCCTTCCTTGTACATCTATTGCTCAATTATTTGGCACTCAATTCAAGATTTCTTTTCATTATTTCCTTATATGACCCCAACTGGTTTGCATCCTTTTTAAGAGCAAAGGATATGCCTTACCTTTGTTTCTCTAGTAGCTGTTCCCTAATATTCATACCACTGGTGGCCCAGGGTAAGAATCTATCTGCCAAGCAAGAGACACAAGTTCAATCCCTGGGTCGGGAAGATCCTCTGGAGAAGAAAATGACAACCCTCTCCAGTATTCTTGCCTTGAAAATTCCATGGACAGCAGAGCCTGGCGGGCTAGAATCTATGGGGTCACAAAAGAGTTGAACATGACTAGCAACTAAAACAACAAAAAGAAGTTATTAAAACTCCTTGCTGACTGATAGGTGGCCTTTAGCCTCTGTGTTTTTGGCTACAAGGCTGTATGAACAGCCACATGGAGATGGTTAATCCTGAAGGTGACTCCTGGCACATTTTGATATACCACTGAGATAAGTACTGATGTGCAATCACCCTAGACCATCTTTTGAATCTTCTCTTACAGCAAAAAGGACAGATGCATCACTGGTGCAGAACCAGAGTTTCTATAAATAAGCCCTGTGTGGCCCCATCAGACTTTTCAGTACCGACTGGAGAGTTTGCCATGTTTACTAAACTCCTGAGATCACTAAAGTCTGAAGTAATCTCTCATGCCTCATTAATCTCCAGTGTTTGAAGTAATCGCTGATGTATAATAAATCTCTAGTCTCTGAAGATTTAAACCACACAGATGTGTTATTTCAGATGAATAATGACAAATATGATTTTGCCATTCAGCCAGCCATTCAATGTACGCATAGGGAATAGTTAAGCCCTGCATTGGGCTCTTTCCCTGTGACCCATGCTTCTGTGTTCTCATTGCTATAAGTCATAGTGTCTCATAATGTCTTACACAAAAACATAATGATGGACTGGAAGGTCTATGTATGCAACGTGAGGAATTATATTAGTGCTCAAGTAGATGAAGGAAATTTTTTCCATTAGTTTAAGGATAAGGGCTTAGAGATTCCTTCCTTCCTTCCTTCCTTCCTTCCCCCCTCCCTCTCTCCCTTCCTTCCACAAATGTTTATAAAGAACCTATGATGTATCAGATACTTACTTGAAATCACACATATGATGATAAAGAAGGGACATATGGAAGTTACAAATTGCAGTTATATAAAATAAATGTCAGGGAGATGTAATGTACAGCATGACGACTGTAGTTAATAAATACTGTACTGCATATTTGAAAGGTGCTAAAAAAGGAAATTTTCAAAGTAATCACAAGAAATACATTTTTTAGCTATGTGTGGTAATGAATACTGACTAGACTTATGATGGCAAGGTTCTAGGTATATTCAGTATGTACAAGTTTGACTCGTTACATTGCATACCTGAAACTAATATAGTTACATATCAATTATATCTCAATTTAATAAAAAGAGATGCCCATGTAGAGCAGAAACACCTGGTGCATCGTATGCAGAGTCATCTAGAGCTTTACAATTACCATCCGTCACTGAATATTGATTGTATGCCACCCATTAATATGTACAAAATATTTAGATAATAATGATGTGTGTCTAGAACAAAGGATTTGGAGTTAAATGACTTAAGTTCTATTCTGTCTTGTAGTAAGTTTGAGAGCTGATAAAGTCATTTCCTTCTTTGTGATAGGTTTCCTTATCTATAAAATTTCAGGAATGTCAAGTGCCTAGTTCCTAGGAGTTTGGGAGAGCCTCAGAGATAACGCTCCGTACTTTTTACTTGCTTTTCTCATTCCCTGTGTTGTCTTTCCATCTCGCCATTTCTTCTGCTTATAGAATTCTACTTACCTTTGAAATCCAGGCTAAGTGTCACTTCATGTAAGAAGTCTTCTTTATTCCTTCCCTGGTGGTCTGAGCTCCCCTCCCAGGCATCATTGTGCCCATCCAGGCTTTTAAACTGCAGTTACCACATGGCATCACCATGCTGAAGGGCAGAGTCTACATCTTATTCACATGTCTGTATTTAGCAAAGAGCCTTGCCTATAACTGGTGCTTTACTGGTGCTTTAAAGTCAGCTGAATAAATGAATAAAAAATGTGTTAAGAAAGTGCTTCATGAATTTCAAAGTATTAAACAAAAAGAAGATATTATCTTTATCATTATGCTTGCCATTTAACTAAGACTCTATTCACTTTTACAAAATAAAAATTTATTTGGGCTTAATTCTGCTGTGTAATGGAGGTGGGCATTATACTGCTAACACACCAATGCACTGCTCTTTCTGGCCACGTGGGAGAATTACACTTACCTGTGCCCTCCACCCCCACCCTTCCTGGAACATAGGAATAAACGCGTGGTTTGCTTCAGCCCGTGAAATGTGCGGCATGCGTCACTTGCATGTGGAAGCATCTGGTGGCTCTTGCTTGAGTGCCCAGGTCTTCTTTCCCCATGTGGTGGTCCTGCAGGTGCCTGCTGACATGGCGGTGCCCTGAGATTGACCCAGCCCAACAACCTAACCTTGTACCATGTGGAGAACATATGTCTGCAGAGCTGTCCAGACCAAAAGGAGACTTGGCATGACTGAAAAAAAAAAACATGCATTCCATTAATCCATTGAGATTTTACCACTTTTTATTACCATGGTATAGCAAGGAGAACAAACCACTGAAAGGACTGACACAGAAGCTGAATACTTTGGCCTGATGTGAGGAGCAGACTCATTGGAGAAGACCCTGATGTGAGGAAAGATTGATGGCAGAAAAAGAGGGCATCAGAGGACGAAATGGCTGGATGGTATCACTGATTCAATGGACATGAACTTGGGCAAACTCCGGGAGGTGGTGAGGGATAGGGAGGCCTGACGTGATGCAGTCCACAGGGTCACAAAGAGTCAGACATGACCTGGCTACTGAACAACAACCACAATTTATAACTTATCCTTTGATAAAATCACCAACTCATTTCTGGGGGAAAATATGGCAATTACTGGGAATAACATGGTAATAATCAAAACCAAAACCATGAACAACAGCAACACAACAGTTATCTGAAAATTATACACCTGAGAATCCAACCACACTACAGAGAATCTAGTTTACTTCATAGGGACGTTAAATCTGCCCTATGTCTCCTCAAAACCTAGAGAAATTTCTCTTGTACTTGGCACTGAAGTGAAGTGAAGTGAAGTCGCTCAGTCGTGTCCGACTCTTTGCGATCCTGTGGACTGTAGCCTACCAGGCTCCTCCATCCATGGGATTCTCCAGGCAAGACTACTGGAGTGGGTTGCCATTTCCTTCTCCAGGGGATCTTCCTGACCCAGGGATCAAACCCAGATCTCCCGCATTGGAGGCAGACGCTTTAACCTCTGAGCCACCAAGCAGGGACCAAATCCAGTACTTCTGTACCTACATCAGAAGGAAATTACATCCAACAAAAATATTTTTTAAGCAAAGCATTTGCTATAAATTGTTTCAAATAGACGTGCCTAAGATTTTCCATCAACATGATCACAGTAACATGTTCTGTTCACTGTACCATTTACCTAAGTGAATGGTAATGAGGATTGCCTCGTGATTTTCCACTCCATGAGTGCAAAAGAAGGAAAACCTTTTTAAAATTAATTTAGTTATATTTCATTTTTTGTTTTACTGTGCAATATATACATACATATACACAAAGTACAGGAAACATATTTACAGTTTAATGACAAAAAAACACTGTATAAAGTGAAACTGAGATAGCTACTACTGAGGTCAAGAAATAGAACACTGCCAAGATACTAGACATTTACCTCCCCACCCATTGTATATTCATCTAGTTGGAGAAAATTACTAGCCTGACTTTGGAGATAATCCTTTTCTTACTTTTCCTTGTAGTTTTAACACTGTGTCTATTTTAATATTTGCTTCATGAATGGTGGCATAATTTATCTGTAACAATATCACCACTGGAGAAGGAACCCACTTCAGAATTCTTGCCTGGAGAACCCCATAGATGAGGAGCCTGAGCTACAGTCCATGGTGTTGCAAAGAGTTGAACATGACTGAAGTGACTTAGCATGTAACACCATATAAAGAATACAGCTTAGTGAGTTTTGCACATATATGTACCTATGTTATCACCACCCCAATCAAAACACAGAATTTCCATCATTTCAAGTTTCCTTGTGTCCTCTTGCAATAAATCCCCCCGGTCCTAACCCCAGGCTGCCACAGACTTGTTTTCTATCTCGATAGATTAGTTTGGCATCCAGTAGACTTTTATGTGGAACCATGTATTACATACTGGTTTATTTCATTAATATAATCTATGTCTGATTTTGAACTGTATATAAATAGAATCATAATGTACGTTATGATTCTTTTGAATCTTGCTTTTTGTTCGATGTTATATTTGTAAAATGCATTCATAAATGTGTATGCCTATAATTTATTCCTTTTTATTGCGGTATATAAACCATTATATGACTATTGTATAATTTGTCCTTTCTGTAACATCACTGCTGTCATGCATTGACTTTTTTCTAATTTTTATTTGTTTATCTATTGCTGACCGCGCTGGGTCCTCACTGCTGCCCGGGCTTTTCTCCAGTTCCACGAGTGGGAGCTGCGCTCCAGGTGCAGGACAAGGCTTCTCCTCGCGTGATTCTCTTGTGGAGCACGGGCTCCAGGGCTTTCAGGCTTCAGCAGTTGTAGTGACCAGGCTCTAGAGCGCAGGCTCCGTAGTTGTGGTACATGGACTTACCTGCTCCTCGGCATGTGGGATCCTCCCAGATCAGAGGTCAGATCTGTGTCTCCTGCTTTGGCAGGAGGATTCTTTACCGCTGAGTCACCAGGGAGGCCCTGTCATGTATTGATTTTTAAGTTGATTTTTACATTCAGCTGTGTTGATAATCTTTCTTATTGATATTAACAACTCCTCTGTAGATTCTTTTGGATTTTCAGTGCATGTATTCATATTATTTGTGAATGATGACAATTTTCAATTCTCAAACTCTCTATAACTTGTTCATTTTAAAAATTTGTTTAGCTACTTTCACAAGGACCTCCAGTACAAAGTTAGACAGAAGTGTTGATAGAAGCGTATATTGTTTCTGATCTCAAACGAAAATCTCTGTATTTGTTGTTGTTTTAGTGGCTAAATCACGTCCAACCCTTTTATGACCCCATGGACTGTAGTCTGCTATTCTTCCCAGGCAAGAATATGGGAGTGGGTTGCCATTTCCTCCTCCAGGAGATCTTCTCAACCCAGGGAGTGAGCTTTTACAAGTCTCCTGAGTTGGCAGGCAGATTCTTTGCCCCTGACCCACTGGGGAAGCCTTTACCCCTGAGCCACCAGGAAAGCCTTTTTTCAACTATTATGCCTGATTACTAGGTGGGATGTTTACTAAAAATTTTTATGGGTTTTTAAAAATCAGAATATTTTTTTACCAAAATGAAGTTCTCTTTTAATCTCAAAAGTTTGAGGGGTGGATTATAAGTGATGTAAATAAGAGTTTCAACATGACTGGTAAATGAATTTTATCATATGTTTTTTCTGCAACTGTTGAAATAATTATATGAATTGTTATTCTATTATTAAATAAGTATTTAATGATATTTTTAGCAATATGAAAACAATATGAACTGAATATTTTTAGCAATATAAAATTACTCCCTATTATTAAAGTAATTGTCTATTCTCCTTTTTTTTTTTTGGTCCATTCTTGATCTAAACCAATTGGTAATAATATCTTTTTTATTATTATTTTGTTCATTTTTAATTATATTCAAGTTCATATGTGAATTGGCCTGTAATATTCTTTTCTGATTCTTTCCTTGCCAAGTTTTGGTTTCAAAGTTTTGCTCATTTCATAAAAGCACAGGGGGGTATACCCGCTTCTAAAATTTTAACCTTGCAAAAGATTGGACTTATTTTTTCCTTAAATGTTTGGTAGAA
>SJYC01039068.1:0-12460 GCA_006408675.1 Madoqua kirkii | reverse complement strand
TCCATCCTAAAGGAGATCAGTCCTGGGTGTTCATTGGAAGGACTGATGCTGAAGCTGAAACTCCAATATGTTGGCCATCTCATGCGAAGAGTTGAGTCATTGGAAAAGACTCTGATACTGTGAGGGATTGCGGACAAGAGGAGAAGGAGACAACAGAGGATGAGATGGCTGGATGGCATCACTGACTCGATGGATGTGAGTTTGAGTAAGCTCCGGGAGTTGGTGATGGACTGGGAGGCCTTGTGTGCTGCAATTCATGTGGTTACAAAGAGTTGGACACAACTGAGCTACTGAACTGAACTGAATGCAGGAGACCCAGGTTCAGTCCCTGGGTTGGGAAGATCCCCTGGAGAAGGGAATGGTAACACACTCCAGTGTTCTTACCTGAAGAATTCCATGAACAGAGGAGCCTGGCAGGTTATAGTCCATGGAATTGCACAGTCCATGGGATCGCAAAGAATCAGACATGATTTAGCAATTAAACAACAACAAAGGTAAGAAAACAATAGAGACAATTTGGTGACTTATCTATTAAAAAAACTTTATTCCATTCATAAGCTATTCTATATACTGTAATTTGTCCCCTTTCATCTTTTAGAACTAAATGTTTTATATTTCTGTTATGAACTGATGGCGATAATAAATGGGAGTTGTCATTCTCTTTTAAGATCCTAATAACCAAACTTTATTCTTATATTTGGAAAATCCTGCACTTTACAGAGCTCAGTAGGAACCTCTGTCTACCTCCAGCCCTGAAAGCTCACTTCCCCATCTTGCTTGTAGTGAGGAAACAAGCCCCTGAACTTTGTTTCATGAATGGCAAGTTCACACCAGTCTTTGAACCAGAAGAGCATTATGAAGCAAGGACTGCCCAGCAGCAGCAGAGGCTGTATCTGCTTCTAACCATGTGTCAGTTCTTGGACCTCCCTGCCGCAGCACTGGTGATCTTCATGGTTAAGCTATGGCATCTACTCCGTAAAGGGGCTGCAGGGGCTCTGGGGTCTTTGTCACATCACAGATTTGAACAGTGTTCTCAATAACTTGGCTCTAAGAATCCAGCCCTCCTTGTGATTCTATGAACCACATAGAACTCTCATCATAAATTCTCTCCTCCTTAAGCCCAACAGAATTAGATTCTATTGCTTGCAGCTAAGAATCCTTGCTGTGTGAGTAGTATTGTTTGTTCTAATATACATTTCTGACAACCTAAAAGGGAGCACATTAAACAGTTTCCCCAATATTTGAAAAAAACACATCAGTTTATGGCATAAAAAATATTTAGGGATCACCCTTATATACAATAAATTCTAAGTTGTGCATTCAAAGCATTATCTAATGAACAATGAAAACAACTGAAACAGAACTGATAGCATCTTGGACTTACAGTGACTAAACAGAACTCTGGATAACCATATGGTCTATATTATTCAGTTGTTAATATGGCCAAAGTACCAGACTGACTTAATAAACAAACCAGACTGACTATGTGTCTACATAATTACTTTCTCAGCTGCTGTGAAATGTTTGATCCAGTTAACAATATAGATCAGTTTCTCTTTTTTAAAGGTTAAAACAGCATGTAATTAATTAACTAATTACTGTATTGATTTATTATATTTACTTACTGAGTACAGCTATGGCGTTTTCACTAAGCCAGATGCCTGGCATGCAACAAAGATGCAAAGCTTACGATCTCAATTATCAACCATTCTTTCCATCTCCTCTGCAACTATCATTAGTGGCCATCCACTATGACTTTTGTATTCCTCCCTGGCTAATTACCTCTTTTTCTGCTCTTGTTCTCCTGAAATCCATTTTCCATTGATGAACAAGGCCATTCTTTAAAAACTTTAATTGGGTCATATTATTGCTCTGCTATACTTTCTTGCAAAAAATGTCCAATATCCTTAGCTTTAAGTCCAAAGTTCCTAACACAACAAGGAAAGACCCATGTCATCAGGTTACACATGCACACATGCCATGTTGCTTCAGCCACGTCCGACTCTTTCAACCCCATGAACTGGAGCCACCCAGACTCCACTGTCCGTGGAATTCTTTTGGTAAGAATACTGAAGTATTCTTGGGTTGCCATGCCCTCCTCCAGGCGATCTTCCTGACCCAGGGATCGAATCCATGTCTCTTGCAGCTCCTGCATTGCAGGCAGATTCTTTACCACTGAGCCACCAGGGAAGTCCTTGATCAGATTATATTTCTAACATAAATTCACTCAAGCCGCCTGCACCCTGCCGCAATGTCCAAACATACTGTCCTCTCAGTTCCTAAGGTGCTTTCATCTCTTCCTGACTCAAAGTCTTTAAACATATGGTTCTTTGTGCCTGGAATATTTTTTCTCCCCCTGTTCACCTGGCTAGCCACTACTTAGACCTCTTATTTCAGATTTCACTTCCTCAGGGACACCTTCTTTGACCGCTCAGCTTAAGAAAGACCACTGATTTACTCTCTCAATACATCTAAAGGCTTTCTTTCATAGCTTTGATGACAGCCTGTAGCTCTATATTTACATGTTGTTTACGAGTTTAATGTCTGTTTCCTCCACAGTAGTCTGTAAGCTTTAAGAAGACAGGGACCATGCCTGTCTTGTTCACCACCTGGCATCCAACAAAGCATGTTGTATGGACTCCTTAAACATCTGTTGAATGAATGAATTAGCAGATGAATCTCAGGCTTATATAACAAAACATGTAAAAATGTTGTCCTGGACAGAAAGTGCTGGAAATTACAGAAAAAAAAAAGGGGGGGGAACTCAGAGCAGACTGGAAAGCTAAGGAAAGACTTCTGGGGGAGGTGGCCCTTCAGAGAGGCCCCAGAGGATGGGTAAGATGTAAATAGTCTCTGAAGAGACCTGTGGGAAGAAGCTTCATTTCTCAAGGAAAAGGAAAATCCAGGAGAAGTGTGGCCACTTGACAGGAGAGAGTGAGGGATCCCCCTGGGTGTCACCTGGCTCTGGAGCTCACTCTTGGATGGCAGTGAGCTCCCAAGTGCAGGGTGAAGCTATGAAGCAGTTTCTTATGAACCCTGTCTCTTGAGCAGACACATTCATGCAGTGAAAGCAGTCAGGACACAGACTACCAGGCAGGTGGTGAGTGGCAGAGGCTGCAGGCTGGTTTCCTCGATTCCATGCCAACACCTGACAGGAGTGTGCTTGCCTCAGGCCAGAGCCCAGGAAAGCTAAGACGACACGCCCAGGGTCCCCTGATCTAGAGCCTCCAAAGCTACGACGGCTCTCCCAGATTCCCCGACCCAGAGCCTCCCAGCAGATGGCCCCGGCCGGATTTGGGAGGAAGTGACATGATGATGCATAAGCAACCACACACTTTGCTGATTTTTGCAAGCACCATTGTCAAAGCACTTGCTTTTTTGTGGCAGCTATAGCAAAGGTCCCAGAGTCCAGTCACTAGCTTCCTGGACGCTGAAGGCATAGCGCAGAAGGTCCCTTTTGCTCATACAGATTGTGGCCACATAAAGTGGTTCCAGGGTGAAAACTCTTGGACAACATGATTTGGAGAATCTCCCTTAACTTATACAAGGTTCAAAAGTCACTTTAGAATGCAAAGATGTGTCAATTCAGTCATTTAAAATATTCACCAGGGACTTCCCTGGTGGTCCAGTGGTTAAGAATTGTCCAGGTCCGCTCACCTGCAGTGCAAGGGATACAGGTTTGACCCCTGCTCTGGGAAGATCCCACATGCCTCTGGTCAACTAAACCTGGGATGCATAACTATTGAGCCCATCGGCCAAAACTCCTGAAGCCAGTGTATCCTAGCCCCCAGGCTCTGCAATAAGGGCAGCTGGGCAGTGAGAGGACCACATGCCACAACTGAAGAGCAGCTGCCTCCCCAGACACAGCTTGAGAGACCCTTGGGCAGCAGTGAAGGCCCAGGGCAGCCAAAATTAATTAATCAGTTAATTAAAAAATACAGTGTCCTCTAAATGTGATTTAAAGTCACCCAAGCCAGGTCCTGCTGTGGGCTGGCCACTTGCAGGGGACTCCATATATGGCCCTTCTTTCTTTCCTTGTTCTTCTTTATCCAGTTTGTTTCTCAGTGTACGATCTCTTTGGAGAGTGCAGATCACAGAGGCTAGATAGGAAGGGGGAGAGGAGAGTTCTCATTTGACCAGCAGTTTATAACACGGCTTCACACTTTCTGCATCTGGCCGATATTTCAAGTTTATTTGCTGTTGGAGGTTCTTTCCAGACCTTGACATCACAATAGTTGTTGACCAGCAGTTTTTCCTATCTGGGCAAACGTGCTATTTCTGCAACTCTTTCCTCTGCAAACTCTAGGGAATGGTGATCTACCTCAGTATCATTTCTGTTAAGGTCTCCTTGTTTCTCTGCTGATCCTAATGGAAAGTATCAAAGGTGGTTCTCCCCAACTCTCAAGTTCACACACACAGCCCACATCCCAGCCACAGGAAGCATTCATACATTTCCTATCCCCCAGACACTGTGAGCACAGGTCTATCATAGCATAGCAACAGCCCTCCTTCTCTCTGCTGCCTGCACAATTTGCCAGTCCATCTCCAGTCTTTGGATTCCCAGGAGGAGTCAAGCAATAGCCATACTAATTCTCTAACTGCAGGGGAAATAGTAAGCTGCCCAAATGAGTCCCTTGAGGCCCTTCATAGTCTGTGTTAGGTATTGATCAAAAAAAAAAAAAGAAAGAAAGAAAGAAAAAATCCACACAACTTATTCTGAGACCTTACTGAGGACTGTACTCAGGGGATAAGCTTTCAGACAGATCTGAGGAACTACTCCAATGAGGTTAGGGAGAGAAGCCAAGAAATATAGGAGTTTTTGCAGGAAAAAAAAAATGTAGTTGAACATCAAAAGATTACCTCTAACAGATATCTCAAGTTAATAATTTTAGTGTTTTTCTAAGTATAGGAAAATTCAGGAGCCTAAGCTCATTGAAATTATTCTTTTGATATGCATTTTAACTATCTAGGGATAATATGCATTTTTCTCCATCAGAATTCTCTCCAGGGCACATCGTGGGGTGGGGGCTGGTATCAGCCAAGGTTGACAGCTTGATGTCAGGCAACATTCTTTGTTAACTGAAGTGCAGGTGACACTCTTTCTACCCAGAGAAGGAGACACTCTTCTCCCTTAGGATGGGGACTCATGACAGAGGAGCGTCTCTTAAAAAATCCTTCACACTAAATCCCCTCTCAATATCAACCCTCCAACCATTTAAGTCCCTGATAGGAGTGACTCATCTTATCAGTTCCTGCCACTTCTGCCACCTACACTAACATTTCTACAGAGTAATTAGTTTTGCAATTCATGATTGTATTTTGCCTCGGTTGATAATGCATTTTTAACATCTTTTGCACCAGAATTCATCTGTCCCCTCCTCTAACTTCTTTCATTCCTAGAATATTGCTTTCAGGGGTCTGGGGAGAGGTATTCATCCCTTCATCCCATCTCTAGTTCCTGACTTGGATCCTGGTTAGTATAATCCAATCATAGTATTTTTACCCTCTTATCAGTGATTGAATTAGTAATTAAGGTTTGTGCTAATGGGAAAATATTCTGGTCTTATTATCTCAAGTTAAGCTTACATCCTAAACCAGCCCAGTTATATCAAAAGATGAAGAATTTCCCTCTCTGTTCCACCTGCTTGGTGTTAGAAAGGAAGTGTGTTGTGGTAGTTGCTACTGGCAGCCTTGTTGTGATCACGAGGAAAAACATCCTGAGGACGATACCAACCTGTGGAAGAGGTGAAGCTGACACTTGGAACCCTTATCATGATATGGCTGGGATTGCTCTCCTTTTAGACTTCTTGTTCCAAGAGAAAATAATTGTCCTTATTATTGATATTTTGCCAATTTGAGTTAGAGTTTTTGTTAACAACAAAATTTAGTGATCTTCTATAGATTCCCTGTTTCAGATCATGAGTGCTAAATCTGTGGAAATGGAAACATATGGTGATGGAAAACAATAATTAGAATAGCAAAGGTCACTTGTTTCTTCCAAGTGACTTTCAAGAGCTAAAGGACTGATCCATACTTAGGGAGAGAGGAAGAGGTAAAAGAAATGCCACAGAGGCAGACACTCCACAGAAACTAAGAGACAAAAGCATTTGAAAGTAACTTCTGAAATAATTTTCCATTATAGCTCCAATTTTAATGTCCCAGTTGTCTGCACTCTGTTAGCAGCACCTGGGCAATTAAAATTACTTGAGATAATTGCTTCAGATGTATTGCAGAAACCTACTATGCTTGATTATTTCCTTCCCAACAAAATAGTTAACCCATATTTTATTAATTTATGAGACAAGTATTTTGAAAAATGCAAATGTATTTTATAGAAAGATACCAAATCCACACATGAATTTATAAACTTCATTTTTAATTAAATAAATGTCTTTATGGGAAATTGCTGTTTCCAGCCAACAAGGCTCTTTAGTTAACCATTTTGTTTTTATTCTATTAGAGTGTCCAGTCCTATCCTTTTGGTAAATTACCTATGCACTCTGTATTTCTGGGAAGCTCAGGATGTCTGTGTGAGTATTTTGATGTGCTCAATGTGAAGAAATATGATCACGCTATAAGCAATGCCACTTTGTGGCACTTTAGCTACCTATAGCAGTAATGATAAAGATAGACAGGAATGAGACACTTAGGATAGCGTCATGTGTATTACGGTTGGAGGAATGATCAGTAACCTCCTGAATGTGTCTTGTCTCTTCCCCCTCCACCACTTTAGTTCAGACTTTCATTACCTTGCTGGATTACTACAAAGCCACTGAAGCAGTATCATTTTAATCTCCTGCCTTTCCTGTCTCTGGCCCAGTCTTCACACTGTTTCCAGATACATCCTACAGGTACACAGCTCCCACCACACACTGTCTCACTCAAGAGCCTTTAGGGACCCTTTACCACCAGCCAAAATCAATGGTATTCAGGGCCCTGTTGTTTAAGGGCTTAGTTCTAATGTGACCCAAACACATTTTGCACACTTTTCTCCATATCTTCGGCTTCACACACTGTGTGACATAACCCATTGGACTGTTTGCTGTTCCCCAGTTAGCCTTGCTGCTTTCACTTCTCTGAGCCTCAGCTGTGGGCCTTCTCCTGTGATGACTGTTGTCTTAGTTCATTTGGGATGCTCTAACAAAAGTATCATACACTGGGTGGCTTCAACAACAAACTTTGATTTCTCACAGTTCTGAAGTCTGAGAAGTCCTTGATCAAGGCACTGGCACACTTGGTGTCTGGTGAGGACCCACTTCCAATTACAGACAGCTCTCTTCCTGCTCTGTTCTTACACGGGCTTCCCAGGGGGCGCCAGTTCAGAGAATGTGAGAGATGCTGTTTCGATCCTTGGGTTGGGAAGATCCCTGGAGGAAGAAATGGCAACCTACTCCAGTATTCTTGGAGAATTCCATGGACAGTGGAGTCTGACAGGGTATAGTCCATGGGGTCACACAGAGTCAGACTCAACTGAAGCCACTTAGCACAAACCCACATGGGTAGTACTTTAGCAAGATTGTGTGAGAAGAGAAGTCCATCGGTGTTGGAGAAAGTTGAGAGTCTACAGTGTGGGGCAGATGAGGGCAAGGGACCTCAGAGGTGAGGATGGTATGAGAGGTGATAAGTGTCTGGGTCAGAGAGCTCCAAAGGGCCATAGCAGCTTGGGATTTTTTTTAATGTATTTATTTCTAACTGGAAGATAATTGTTTTATCCCATTACTTCCCATCACTTCATGGAAAATAGATGGGGAAACAATGGAAATTGTGACAGACTTTATTTTCTTGGGCTCCAAAATCACTGCGGAGAGTGAGTGCAGCCATGAAATTAAAAGACAAGGCTTGCTCGTTGGAAGAAAAGCTATGACAAACCTAGACAGTGCATTAAAAAGCAGCATCACTTTACCAATTAAGGTCCATAGAGTGAAAGCTGTGGCTTTTCCAGTAGTCGTGTGCGGATGTGAGAGTTGGACCATAATGAAGGCTCAGTGCCAGAGAATTGATGGTTTTGAACTGTGGTGTTGGAGAAGACTTTTGAGAGTCTCTTGGACTGCAAGATGATCAAATCAGTCAATCCTAAAGGGAATCAACCCTGAATATTTATCGAAGGACTGTTGCTGAAGCTGAAACTCCAATCCTTTGGCCACCTTATGCAAAGAACTGTCTTACTAGAAAAGACCCTGATGCTGGGAAAGATTGAAGGTAGGAAGAGAAGAGGATGACAGAAGATGAGATGGTTGGATGGCATCACTGACTTTATAATAGACATGAGTTTGAGCAAACTCCAGGAGATAGTGAAGGACAGGGAAGCCTGGCATGCTGCCGTCCATGGGGTCACAAAGAATCAGACACGATTGAGTGACTGAACAAGGAACAACAAAAATTGTTTTACAGTGTTGTATTGGTTGTATTTGTTTACATGTTGATTCATTGCTCAACATGAACCAGCCCCAGGCACACATATGCTCCCTCCCTCTTGAGCCTCCTCCTACCTCCCACCCCATCCTGTCCCTCTAGGTCGTTGCAGGCCACCAGGTTGAGCTCCTATGTTATACAGAGACTTCCCATTAGCCATCCATTTTACATGTGGTGATGCATGTATTTCAATGCTTCTCTCTCAGTTCTTCCTGCCCTCTCCTGTTGCAGCTTGTGATCTTATAACCACTGGGCCCTAGCTTATCATGACACCAGATGCTGGGTTAGATATCACAGGGTATACAAAGCAATCAGGTTTTAAAAGGCTAAAAATCTGCTTGGTGGTGGTTTAGTCACTAAGTCATGTCCAACTCTTGCAACCCCATGGACTATAGCCTGCCTCCTCAGTCCATGGATTTCCCAGGCAAGAATACTAGAATAAGTTGCCATTTCCTTCTCCAGGGGGTCTTCCCAACCCAGGGATCAAACCTGGGTCTTCTGCATCGCAGGCAGATTCTTTACTGAGCTACAAGGGAAACCCAAAAATCTGCTCACTGGGGCTATTTTTAAAATAACTGGGTGTATAAAATTTTGAGTGTGATGCTAATAAGCTTTTTAACTTATAGATCTCAACCTGCAGTGAAGTGATAAACACTCCATGGGTCAATACACTAGGACCATCTTTTATAACATGTTTATATGATTCATTTTCATTTATATAACATACACAGCAATAGCAAGCCGTCAGTGCCACAGCAACCATTTAAAAAATAAATTACGTATGAAATATTCACATTAGGAAGTATCCAGCAAGTGACAATATGAAGCTGATTTGATTAGCGGTGACTGTAGTTGGGAATGGTGAATGGAAGTCCCACTGTGTTTTTACTTAGAGGGAGCTCATTACTTAGCTCCCTCCCTTTTCTTCCAAATAAACCCATGAGAACTCTCCAGAGTTCAACCCAAGACCCCCATATTAAGGTGTTGTTCCATATGATGGAGCACAGGTATCCAACACTATGACACACAAATGATGTCCTGTCGCGGCTGCTGTGTAAGCTGTTTTCATGAAAGGACTCCCTTTCCCAATGAAAGAGATGAAAATGTTAGATGAAATTCTTTCATGGGGTGATGTAATCACAATTCAAAACGTCTAACAATTATGTTATTCCCCCAAAGAGTACATCTTTTTTGAGGAGGGTGTGTTTTAATATGGAAAGCTCCTACAGTTTGGATTTTCTACAGTTTTGAGTTGATAAATACTTCAATTATCTGTTTGCATGTAAGTCTACAAGCACAATTAAAGACTCCTGCTTTAGAAGGAAAGCTATGACAAAGCTAGACAGTGTATTAAAAAGCAGAGACATCACTTTGCCAGCAAAGGTCCATATAGTGAAAGCTATGGTTTTTCCAGTAGTCATATATGGATGTGAGAGTTGAACCATAATGAAGGCTGAGCACCAAAGAACTGATGCTTTCAAATTGTGGTGCTAGAGAAGACTCTTGAGAGTCCCTTGGACTGCAAGGAGATCAAACTAGTACATCCTAAAGAAAATTAACCCTGAATATTCATTGGAAGGGCTGTAGCTAAAGTTCTAGTACTTTGGCCACCTGATTTGAAGAGCTGACTCATTGGAAAAGACCTTGATGCTGGGAAAGATTGAAGGCAAGAGGAGAAGGGGACAACAGAGGATGAGATGGCTGGATGGCATCACTGAATCAATGGACATGAACTTGAGCAAACTCCAGGAGACAGCAGAGAAGGAGCCTGACATGCTACCGTCCATGGGGTCACAAACAGTTGGACAGGATTTAAAGACTGAACAACATCAGCAACCATGAGCACAAACAAAAATTATTTAAAAACTGAGAAGTTAGCATATTAGAATTTCACAAGTCCCTTAAGAAGTTTATGGGAAATGAGTCATAAATATAAGATTTTAATTACTGCTTAAAACTCCTTGTGATGTTTCCTAAGTTAGCTTGAAGAGATAGTTTAATAATGTGACCTTCGAATCTCTTTTTTTATTCAACAAATATTTACCGAGTTCTTGCTATGTGTTGGGCACTGAAACAGGAAATGGGGACTGGGCAGTAAACAAGCTCAGCGTGATTGCTGCCCCGGTGGTGTGGGGAACAATGCAGTGGTCATAAAGCTGCCCAAAACATTTGCCCCTGAAAGTGAAGATGCTGAAAAGGTAAGGCAAAACTAAGGACTTCTGTTTTATTTCCTTCTAGTCTGGGCTTCCCTGAGGCTAGAACTGATTGACTTTGGTGGTAGATCCTGCTGGAGCGAAAGTGCTTTTTTTTTTTTTTAAAAAAAAAAAAAGGAAACTGATGGCTGTGTTAGTGTGTCGGTGGTCTGGGGACTTGAGGTTAAGCTCCGATTTGCTTCATCAAGTCCCTGATCAACCTCAAGAAGCCTAGTTCATAGAACCGACACTCTGACTTTTCAAAATATTCACTTGACCTTGAAACCATTCTTGTGAGTGTCATGCAGCTAGCAAATAATAATGTATTTGAACAAAATGTTTGCATCGGTGACTCCAAATTGACACAAGCTCTGTAGGTTGCCTAAGATGAGAAACCTCTCAAAAGCTCATTTTATTCAGTGCCTGCAGGGTTTTGTGATTCTCTGTGCTAAAGAGGACAAGCAGTGTGTTAATTACAGAATTTATATTCTTCAATTTACTCTTTCTCACTACTTGCAATATTCTAGACCTTGAAACCATTCTTGTGAGTGTCATGCAGCTAGCAAATAATAATGTATTTGAACAAAATGTTTGCATCGGTGACTCCAAATTGACACAAGCTCTGTAGGTTGCCTAAGATGAGAAACCTCTCAAAAGCTCATTTTATTCAGTGCCTGCAGGGTTTTGTGATTCTCTGTGCTAAAGAGGACAAGCAGTGTGTTAATTACAGAATTTATATTCTTCAATTTACTCTTTTCTCACTACTTGCAATATTCTTCTTTCTCCCCCAATTCCCATCCCCATTTCTGCCATCCCCTCCCCCTAAAAAAAAAAAAACTGCAAATGAAAAGTCTCACAGTCCTCATGTGAATAATTTGGAGGCCGAAACAGTTCTCATCAACCACTTCACAGCACAGTCAAACTGTATGCCCCGTTAGGTTAAATTTTGATCTTTTTAACACAAGAAAAAATCATTTTGATAAAGGTTAATGCCTCCTTAATATTTATACACTTGAATCATGTTGAAAATGCATTTTGAAATTCTGAAATCTTGAATTAATATGACAAGGTGCAGAGACTGTGTGACGGCACTTGTGATTCATTAGCACATACTTTACAAGGTATTAGCATCAAATGCAGAAGGCTGTCATGGGCCTGGCAAGCCTGTGAGTTTCATCCTGGTTTAGTCTCTAGTACTTTAAGGTTTTGACACGGAGGTCCAGAGACAATTCCAAATGCTTCTTGCAGATCAGGAATAAATTAATTTATCCAGCAACCTGCTAGGTATAATATATGAGCCTGAGAAACATGAAACCATCCAGCATATGTTTGTCTAGCTGAGAGCAGATTTTGAGCACCAGGCTCCTGTAATGGGAATGAACTGTGACAGGAACCTGGTAAATTGGAGACTACATCTGCTGCTTTGCACCTGGCTTGTGTCTTTCTCACAAAGTGAGTCTGCAAATGATTAACAGTCCCAACGACTTATATCATTTTGAAACAGAGCCTGGATAGCCCAATATCTCAGCGGTAAAGAATCTGCATGCAATGCAGGAGATGCAAGTTCGATCCCTGAGTGGAAGATGTCCTGGAGAAGAAAATGGCAATTCCCTCCACTGGTGCCTGAGTCCTCAAGTTATGTTCTAGGCAGCAGGTGGATGCAAGGAGTCCAAGAAGGACAGAGTGTGCACTCCAATCAGTTCCATATATGTCTGGTTTAAAATGACCTCATTTGTCCACACATAGCTGCAAAACAGAGTGTAAAATGTATATTTGAGTGGCAGCAGTGTATCCTGCTAAAACTCAGCATGATAATCCTTCAGTTCAGTTCAGTTCAGTCGCTCAGTATGTCTGAC